>JAGWCC010000766.1:0-190097 GCA_022651775.1 Drusus annulatus | reverse complement strand
ACGAATAAAGATGGTAATTTTTACAATAATAGAATAATTATTTCATAGTGCATTTCAGCTATACACACAATGACGACGTCCGTGCAGTAGCATTTGAAGAAATTTTAGGGGTGACTCCGTCCTCTGTAAATTCTTAAAAACATCATTTTACGGCGTTAAACTCTTGGATCAGCAAAGTCATTAGCTATCAGAAAGTTGAGGAACCAAAGCACAGTAAGTTTGGAGATTGCGCTTTTGAAGTTTAATGGCTGATTCACACCAACGTCAGGTTCCGCTCGGTGCCGATATTGTTCCGCAAGAAAACTTATTGATATGGTATGAATATCAATCAAGGAGTATAATGCCAAAGACAAATTTGTGTGGCAGTATATCCTTCTGCCCACCCTTGTGATATTTAACTACTTATTTAGTTAAATAATTATTTTGAAGTGTAAAAATACTTACAACGCAGATTTTTTTTTTTAAACCTTGTTTTAACACTAAATAATATTTTTAATAATTAATAAAAATATTATTTTGTGATAAAAAATGGTTTAAAAAATCTGCGTTGTAAGTATTTACACTTCAAAATAATTATTTAACTAAATAAGTAATTAAATATCACAAGGGTGGGTGAAGGATATACTGCCACACAACTTTGTTTTGGCACATAATTTGATTGATATTCATACCATATCAATAAGCTCTTTTGCGGAACAATATCGGCACTGAGCGGAACCGGACGTTGGTGTGAATCAGCCTTTAGACTGTAAAGCTTTAAATGATCTACCACTCGAACTGACTGAATAGACGAATATATTGTGACTTGATATTATTCAGAGCGCGACTTGAAACTCATGTATTTAGAAATTCATACTGATTAACAGCTGAAAATCTTATTTTCATAGCTGAACTATAAGTCTGAAAAAGATTTTTAAATTAATTTAAACACCTACAGTTTTTTTTCTGCTTCGCAAAACACCTATAAAAACTCTTATTATCATTATTAAAGATGCTTTCAGTGTGAGTAGTCCGATCATGGGTAATATAAGTGGAAGCTTTTCACCATAATCTGTTCCTTATTGAGCCATAAATCACCTTTAGATATATAAATTTGAATAAAATCCTTGTTCCGTACTACAAATTCAGAAAGCCCATTATGAAATTTGCTTTCACGTTTTAAAACCAAACAATAAAAAAACATAAATCATTTGAATAAGTATCATCATTAAATTTGCCAGTATCATGTCCTGTGAGTGTAAAGCTGTATCTTTCTCCAAACTAGAAATACATAAAATGGTTGTGTTTATCTGAAGTGACCAACCAGGTAAGTATGCTTCTGTACATAATTTAATAAATATTAATATCTCGTAGATTATGTAGTTAGTAATAAGATAGAGCCTAGGAAATAAGATTTGTACAGCGCCCTTTAGGTGTTTTTTTTACCAAAACGGCGCTACACAAATAATCCAAATATTATTATTATTATGGCACCCAAACCAGACTTAACGCCACACGCAACGAATTCTTCCATTAATTGTAGGTGTAACTTTTGACCTACTTTATTGCTACAAGTGTCACCTGCATACATTATAATAATATTACGTAGGCGTGGTCACGAAGCCACCAACAACGTAAACATCAAATTAAATTACAATACTTAAATTTTCAACATTTAAATTGAATTCCCGAGTGTCGTAATGGAGACGATGGGATTAGATAACGCGATAAAGACGTTTAAGAAGACGAATGTTTCTAGAAGAAGATGTATGATTGTTGATACGGATTTAGATTAGAAACTCAATAGCTTAATGATTTTGGTATGTCGATGAAACTTTCAGCCTTCCCAGGGTGTTTTAAAACCATTCGTTATTTTGTTTTACCCTTAAGTTTTGTTAACGGCTTGTTAAATGTGAAACCACATTATGTCAAATTTTCCCACATGTAATCATTGTTTTTTCAAACGATAATGACTTGTTTTGTTGCTATGGAAATTTTCTAACGGAACGTACTACGTTTTTATCACAATAATTAAAAAATACTGCGAAATTGTATTTTTTATGTGAATACCACCGTACAAGAATCCCAACTGCACCTAATCGACTGGAGCCAGTGGGACCATAGCACCCCCTATCGGAGTATTTGGTGAGATTGAAGATAGTGGATAGAGGAAGGAGATGAGGAATAGGAATGTGGGGAAGTACCTGGCTGTCAGATCTGGTCACCAAACACGGCTAAAGCTATTTCAAGAAACGTTTCGATTCTGAATGGTATTCTTTCGTTAGGGCGACATTGGGAGTATCTTGCACTTTGGAATGTGTCACAAATATACTAAATTTTATTGATTGTGAAATAACGCAAATCGATATTTTTTAAATTTCCGCACTCCGGGATTTGAACCTGAGGTCATTATATTTTTTACTTACTAGAAGGAAGCTTTTGGTCCTGTGATTCATGTCATGGTCGCGTTGGGGGTGAATTTTTGTATTTTCGTAATTTTAATTGACTTATTGATTCCCGTATGCTTACTTGTTTTCTGTGATTATGCAATACTTTTGTCGTTTTTTTCTAATTTTATTTGGTGGCTTAAATAATTTCGGTTACTTTTGTTGGCTACCATAAACATATATGCATTTAAAATGATTTCTGATAATGTTTAGCATTCCTATGAGTGCCGATGCTACAGATTCGTGTATATAATTATGTTAAATTAAAATAATGATCTTATCAGATAGGTTAGAATTTATATCATTATTATTATAAAGCATTGTACTTAGTTAAGCAAAGCTAGGTAACAGGGTCGTGTTTCCCGATTTACTTTCCATTTGAAAATGATTTTTGAATGATAGG
This sequence comes from Drusus annulatus, assembly GCA_022651775.1. NCBI lineage: Eukaryota > Metazoa > Arthropoda > Insecta > Trichoptera > Limnephilidae > Drusus > Drusus annulatus. The sequence continues at coordinate 187,268 of JAGWCC010000766.1, read as the reverse complement.
GCACGAGATACTTTGGGAAGGAATTCCACGCAGTTCTCAGTGCCCATTAGCAGAGTAATTTATAGATCCAATGTAGGCTTTAATTAATTAAACTTAATTAATGAGATCATATCTTCCCCACAGTATGTATGCGGAGTGGAATAATGTTTTTAAAAATATCAAGGGGTGTATCGGCCGTACGCTTGAACTCAAATTCTTAATTACCTTTAGATTCTTATTTATATCGCGATGCCTACTAAAGTACTATTATTTATTTGGGTTATTTCTGGTAATAAGCTTTCAGTCCTGGCTTTATGGATAAATATTCTTGAATTAGCTGTGTATGTAACTCTTTATACATCATATTCATGGTTGTTTAAAATAGCCCTATGGCTTTGCTGGAATTTGTTCGTCATATATTGTGGAATAATTTTTTTTTAGTTATGGAGGAAACACAGATATCGACAGTAATAAATAAACAATATTAAACAATAAGTTAAAATAATTCATCTGCATCATCACTATTTCTCACAGATTTAGCACTTATGAGCAGCAATACACGAAGTAAGGTAGGTGGCATAATACCTACACAAAGATACATTTAACATAAATATAAAAGTGATGTTATACGTTGTTTAAATTTAATAAAAAGTAAATCATTAATGTCACCATCATGCCCTTAACAGAAAAAGAGCTTTCATCTTTCTACTAAATACCATAAAAAACTCAGAGTGTCATGATGCGTTTAACTACAATAAAATGCCATGAAGTTAACCTTATCGAGGTCGGGAGATCTCACAATTTTCGTATCATTTTCTGAAGAACTGTTATTATTAATTAAACAAATATTTTACATTGAAATTACAATTAACTTTAAAGCATTAATGCTTTGCATTAAACTTAAAAGCATTAATGCTTTAAAGTTAATTCTGATTTTAATATTAATCCCCGACTTTACAAGAAGTCAAAAAAATTATATTTATCCAAGACACCATCTAGGTATTCAATATGCTCGGGTAAAGCTTTGTTTATCATTACAAAGATGGCAGCCAAATCGTAGGAAAATTGAAAAAATAATGTCAATAATCTTCAATGAAAAGTATGAGATTAAACATTTCGGTTTCCAATAAAGTCTACAAATTACTCCCGAATAGAGTAGAGGATCCTTGTTTGAGTCTCAGTTGTGACCATGGCCTTTTTATTTTTTTGGTATTTCTGCTTCATATTTGTGTTGTTGAACATTGATATTATTAATATTTTTAAATTATTCAACAATTTGATTCAAATTTTTGGATTCGATTCCAACACTGGAAAAACGCTTGAAGTGTCCACGATCTTAATGAACAGACATATATTAAGTGTCAGTAACCGATATTTTTTTGTATTTAAGGTTAACGTAGAAAATAAAATGCGGCATTCGAGTTCCTATTTCGCCCAGTGACAAGACTTAAAATGGGCGTCGCAAAATATGCCATAATTCTTCTCTAGCAATAAAAGGCATTTAAAAGATATAACTAGGCGTGTAAAGATGCAATTCGGATAATAAATATTTATAAACAGATTAAAAAGCTGTTAAATAACTCATTAGCGGTAATCTTAAGTGATTGCGCGGTAACGGTGGCCTAGAATTTTGTTCAAACGTTATTTGGTGTACGGTGCATTTTTAAGCCCAAAACAATAAATAGTTATCAGCTGTAGGTACTTCGTTCATCGATAAGGAAACATAATAATAAAACCGTACAGTAAACTAACGAAACGTGATGGGCATACAATTAAATATAAATAATTTCCTTTGTGAGTACGGACAGCCGTCCGAGTGTGAACTTTTCGAATTTGGAACTGATGTTAGTTGAAATTTTCAAATAAAAAAAAAAAAAACAATGTTTTCATATCCCTACCTACCTTATAAAGTACCTACATTTAATGTATTTTAGCAGACATTATTCTTTATTTGAAACGCGTGGGTTAAAGTAACTGCTATTTTTTTTCTTGGCAAGTCAAATTTCAAGTGTTACACGTGATTTTTCACGGGTAACAACTAGTTTTGACCATTATTTAGTGTCAAGTAAGAAGGTGAATACCACATTTCATGCTGTCCCAAATTCACATTTAAATTAATCCTGATGAGTCTGTAACAAAAACCTAACTCAAGGATGCACTCGGAATGAGTTAGGTTTTTTAAAGTAATTTAAACTTTAGATTAATAACATTGACCATTACCATTCACATTCTTATCGTTAAGCGATTTCCGAAATTTCCAAACCGTTTTTCAGCAATCATAAATAGATATTATTTACCCATGCGATAATTCGAGAGATTTTTCTGAAAACATTTGAGATTTTAGTAATATATTCCTCAGAATTTACATCTCGGATAAATCATACTTAAAGGCTTCCTACACTAAAACAACCCTATCCCTTCTATCCACAGTGTGACAAGCGTTCTTTTTTTCATCCCGCTTTTCGAGTTGAAAATGAAGGATTTTTTGTTTTATTTCACAATTTGATGGAACATGTACGATAGCACATGAACGAATGCAAATTAATGTGTTCTATTTTGAAGTGTCCGCCCATTTTTTGTGTGAACGTCCCTCACTGGTTTATTTCTAGGGTAGTGTGCCCTCTTTATAGCCTTAGTAGTCAATCTCTTGATTATTTTGTCTGCAAATAGATTGATCAATTAGACGTAGTTATGCAGAAAGCGTCCAGCCCCAAAAAGATGAAACTGAGAAAAAGGCGTTTGAAAATACGACGATACATAAGCTTATTACGGCATTTGTAAATTGAATATCAGTGTTTTTTTCTTTATGAGAATCATTAAAAATATTTAATTGGTGATCTATCACTGCATTTGCAAAAAAAATAGTATTTTCTACGTTATCCTACATTTTAATGTTTGGATGCTTTCTACAAAATGTCGATATGCCAAAGAGTTTAGTACTAATGCGTCCTATGTGGGTTGGATGTCCTCTATGAAATGGTTGGCGGCGTATATCTAAGCGCATTTTTTTACTATGTGAATAAAACAAACAGATGGCATAATAAATTGAAAAAACATGCTTCAAGTGACCATAAACTGTGTAATAGAAAACCTTCAAGTGGCTTGGACGTTTTCTGAGGATTATTATATTGGCACTTTTAAATTACATCTATTATGCAGAAAACGTCCAACCTTCAAGGATGATTCTTACATATTTATGGTTTTAAAGTTTATTTTGTAGAACTCCATTTTAACTCTTAGGTTTTTTAATTTTATTTAAACAATAATTATAATTATTTTAAATTTTAAAAATCAATTTTAAGTTAAAATTTCTGCTAATTTAAAAAAAAAGAATCTTACAAATTACATGACATTGATGCATTCACAACACTTGGATGTTTTCAAACATTATTATCGTTAGTTGATATTTTATACGTTAGAAACAGCAGAATACATTCAAACTACTCGTAAATGGACGTTTTTTTACTTCAACTTAAGTCAGACATCTGCAACGTGGATTGGTAAAAAATTGAATTACTAAAAATGTATTGTATTTATAGCTTAGATGTTTTCAGTAGATATAAATCTGGTATTTATCTAAAGGAAAACATGTAAAACTCGATTTTGGCAAATTGTGGGTGGGACACTTTCTGCATAACGACGTCCAATTAATGGTAGAGGTTTATAACACTAGAAAAAAATGTTGTATTTAAAAATAGAATTATGCATCACTACAATGCATTGCAAAAAACCCATGGAGTAGTCATGAACAACTTATTCAGCTAGCTTTTGGATGGATCGAGTTTGAATCCCACAGCGGGATCCGTACCCTTTGTAGCACGTGAAAAGTAAGATATTGGCCCCATCAATCTTAACGCTGCCAGGGTGGACTCTCTCTTGATGGCGTTTAGCAGAAATGAAACCTAATATCCTCCATTTATATTTCAATTTCTTTTTTTTTTCTCATGAATTTATGTGTAATTTTTCTTTATTATTATTATTGTATGTTTTATAACTTTTATTTTATTGTTGTTATTACTATTTATTATTATCAATTGTGGAAGGTATTGCATTGCACTACTCCTGCATGCCTTCTGGAATAAAATTTATCATTATTATTGAACTGCAGTTCAGAACTAAAGTGCAATGAAATTGACCTTTCCGCAGTCGGAGGCATTTTTTATTCTTCGGCGCCACATGTGGTGACAATTATTCAAACTATACGATGTGAACTGTCACCTACCACTGCGCGTACATGTAATGCATCAAGCAAATTGCAAACCTACTTTCTCAGTGGCAACCGCTGCGAGTTGCAACAAAACTCTTTATAAACCTACGAACACAGATTTTTTTTCCAATTTTCTGGACAAATAGGATACTCAAACGTAGTATTTTCTGAGCTAGGAGATCTTTAAACCTTTGGCCCCTCGCACAAGTTAAACATTTTTCAACTATTTTTACCACGTGCGTAGGTACAAATAAAACCAAACAACGATTAGTTCATCTACCTACTCGTACATTGGATGATTCCCAAAAAAACTTATCACTCTTACAAAAGAAATATTAGGAGGCATTACATTTGCATTGTTTGTTTTATCAGTATTTTAATGGAATGCGCCCTGGGGAACGAGAATAAATTTAACCTTCGGCATCGGTGCACGGTCGGGAGATACGATGACAAGTGACAATTGCAGCATGAGAACGGGTCGTTTCTACGACCAGTCGACGTCAACGTCGTAGCACCTACAGCTATTAGTGAAGTAAAGAATTAAATAATCTATAAATATATTTTCAAAGTTGCAGGTGAGAAGGCTGCCGTGTTCGAGTGGTAAGACGCTCGACTACAAATCCAGAGGTCTCGGGTTCAAACCCGGCGTGCGCAAATAACTTTTATTATATAAATATGTGTCATAACAAATTTAATTCACAAAAAAATAATCTGTAGTATGTTTGCGACACGTTGCAAAGTGGAAGACACTTTAAATATCTCCCTGGTGAAAGACCACCATTCAGAATCGAAACGTTGCTTGAAATGTCTTTAGCTGAGATCTAAATAGCAAGGTACTTCCCAACCTCACTACCATCAGCCTCACAAAATACCCCTATCTGGGATACCATAGTCTCACTGGCTCTAGACGTTTGGAGGCAGTTGGGACTCTTGTGCGGTATTCACTATAAAATATACGAGTATATAAAAAATAAAAAGTCAAGTTAAATTATTTTGAAATACACACATAAAGTTTATCTACTGTGTTAGGACTTAGATACTTGAAATGTCAGTTTAGGAACTTACCTAATGAGAAAAGTGTCCAGCTCCATCTTGGCCATGCTGAACGTCCTGCCACACTCAGTCACTGAATCTTCACTTCACCATTTGGTCTTCAGACCGAGTAAACTCAACTCAACACCGACTCGATCACCATTACTTGCACCATACACTGCACTGTGCACACTGCACCGAGTGATCAACTTGGAGAGGTTTATTACAACGGCATCTGAAACAAACAAAATTACATCTAATTAGAACTTTGTGTTTATATTGAAATACAATAACAGTTCAAATTACTTTTCAAAATCAAAATTATTATAGTATTCATTGTAACAGTCATAAAACTATTATTATAAGGCCAACCACAAGACTCAGCAGTCCCCTTTAAGATGAACAATAAAAAAAAACACTAATAAACCCAAAATGTTTCTCTGAAGTGTGCATTATGAACAATTTTACATTGTTTTTCTCTGCCAGCATAAATTACTGCAAGTTTCAAAAGGATATAACAATCCTCCAACCAACGTAATGTCCATATGAAAAAAAAACAAAGCAAAAATTGAACCCGAAAAGTACCAACTCGAGTTCTATGCGTAGATGATAATAATGCTTGGCTAATTTTTGTGGAATATCATCACAGGGGCTTTACCAACAACCGTTATATTTAGATTTTGATGACGACGTTTTGTGAGAAAAAATCTAATATAATATGTACGTATTTATTACACGAGGTTTTTTAGATGTGAATTTGTATTAATCTTAGCTATAGATCAGAATATCTGAGTGTATGAAACAGAAAAAAAATCTTAAAGATAAACACTAGTGTCATAATCCTTTTTCAGGTACTTCCGAACCATCCTCTTCCCATCTCCTTTCCTTCCCCACTCCCTTCATACTCGAAAAATATCCCAATTGGGGATGCCATAGTCCCAATGCCCAACGACAACTGACAACTGGTAGTCGTTGGGATTCTTGAACAGTATTCATAAAAAAGTCCAACACGAGCTATAAACCACTAACCATACCGCTTGTTTAATATTTTCATTTGAGTATCAATACATAAGCTTTCCATAAAATAATAGAGCATCGATAATACATCATGATGTCCTAGCTTTACTACATAGTGCGGGCAAAATTTTGTAGAAAATTATAGAAACCATGAAAAATCTATTTTAAAAATAATATAAGCACAAAACGAAGTAGGTTATTGAGTTTCAAATGACAAATCTTTCATCGCAAAGTAAATAATTTAAAAAATACAAAAGAAGTAACTTTCACGTTTCCACATAAATGGTATCTCTAACTTTCATACACAGGGTTCAACTGTTATTAATGGTATTATGTTAAAGCTTGTGGTAAGTCTAAGCAGTAGGTACCTAGTTCAAATAAATGGGACATTCCACGAAGCATGTGACGCGACGTCGGTTGACATCTTGTTAAGTCTGCGCTACTTGAATGACGCCCATTGTAATGGTAATCCTTATTTTCCTCCCAATTTTGGATCGTGAAACAGGTGGTGTCCAATTATCAACCTCAAGGTAATACCTACCAACCTAGTTATTATTTCTCCGTGTTAGTCAAGTACCTATTTAAACATAATATAATATAAACCTGTTACGCATTTTAAATGTGTTTTTTTTGTAGGTGGGTAATTTTGGCAAATACAAATCAGCAGAGACACATGTAGCAGATGGTGCATTCATAAAGTCAAACCAATCCAAAAATGCCCATTATTGATGTCCAATAATGACCCACAACAATAGAAAAACGTTTTCGCACCTACTAATTAAATTAAAACGTTTTAATTTTGCCACTTTTCTCAAACTCGCAGCAGAAATGATAGAAAGCAATCGTGCCCGTTTGAGCGACGATCTACAACAATTAATTAACTTGCTGAGATTCTGGAATAACATAATACAAACTGACTAGACATAAAATATAATATTCCAGTGTTGATTTACATTTTAATGATTATATACAACCGCATTCCAATACCTCCCCTTGCTTTTCGATTCTTGACCTGACTTGAAAAACTTGAAATCGGGATGTTTCCTTTTTTCATCCACTTGCTAGTCATATATTCTTCTAAAATTTTTTTGCACAGTCCTTCCTAACATCGTAAATCTTTTCTTTGTATTTACATAGTCCTCACATTTTTTGCAACACCTCAGGGATCCCATTTCTGTTACGTACAGTATAAGCACATACTTTCATTCTTGCTCTGTCTATTCTATACCTCACTGCCTTCAGGATTAATATCCAGCTTCACAGTGGACTGCTAACCTCATTTCCTTTGACGTTTTCGTATCAGTCACTACTGTAATGTATACCCTTCTATTAATGTCCTTATCAACCTTTGCATCTCTCGCCATGCTCATATTTTTCAACATAGAGAGTCAAAAAACTCTCGGCGTCTTTTACAGCAAATGAAATGGATACCTCAAAAAGCATTGCGACTTTGTGCACAGTTCTAACTGGCACAAAAGCTGCCGGAAGTTTAACCACTACAAATGTGAGCATTGAATTACTCTTCAGTAAATTTGCAAACTCATCCACTTGCTTTAACTCAATTTATTGTTAATGTATTATCTACCAGGTCAAAAAGCCAAAAACCAAACCATCCGAAATACAAGTTAAACAGTCCTTGAATTAAAATTCTTTGCCAATAATCGTAAATAAATCATCATTGAATCACCGTTGATGTGACAGAAGGGCGTAAATTAAAAATTACTTGTCGATATTTCCACGCGGAATTACAGCAGCCGTAGTTGGCGCCATTCTTGGTAAATAATTATTTGAACAACACTTACTGACTTTTGATTTAGAATTGATTTATCACATCAATGGCCTCCGCAATAATCGACTTCGATGGGGCTTCGGCGACGAGGCGGCAATAACTCATTATTTACATCTTAGAGTTGTTAATTTATTTGCGACGAATGTAATAATTGTTATGTAGGGGGCATTAACTGACCACTTTGGACTATATAGTTGTCGAGTTTACCGATAAATAGATATTTTAAAAAAGAAAGCATTTATTTTGAGAAGCAAAATAAGTCGTCCACAAAGAGATTGGTTGCCAGCGTAAAGAGAACTGCAGGTGTCAGATCGGTGCAACATTTCAAGATTCGACAAATCTAATGTTATTTAAGCGATGACTATTATCAAAGTTGAACTATAGAAGTCCGATGAAGCAGAAAGGTGTCTGTTTTACATCAAAACTAGTATTTATCCCTCTCCCTGTAATGTGTCAAAAGGTTTTACATCATATTTTGATGGAATTGTTTTGAAAAGTTGTTTAAAATATATACTTTCTCTTTCTCTCTGTGTGTATATTATTATCTAAACGCGATGTATTTTGGCAATTGTAAAATACTTAAAGGTCAGCACCCAACATAGACACTTTTTGGATTTCTAGTACAAGCAATACTACAAAAAAATCATCTGGGTAGTTAGAAAAATGTCTGAGGTTTCCAGTAAACACAATTATTAAAAAGTAATGTTTTAAATTATTTTCGAAAACCATACTAGTATTTTAAGTAAAACGTTCAAAAATGCCTTTTCTGGTTTCAAAACTCCATCTTTTACTGACATTTTAGTACGTTTTTCTTAGAATTTAAAGGATTACAGTTGTAAAATTGTATTCAGTAGAAACCCTTAAAAAATTTTCTATCTACCCATTGAAAAAGAAATTTTTCAGATACATCATTTGTAGAATTTCTTGAATTAAAATGCTGGAAAGTAACGTTTTGTATAATTTTTGAGTACTGACATTTAACAGCACTTAGACTTACTTCTGACTAAAAAAAAATCACAAGTGAAAAAAGTTTTCTTGTGGTTTCCCGTAGGTACCTAACAGGTTAGTTTTATGTAAATTTATTTCTTTCTAGCAATGATAGTATCCTGCAATGGCAGCCACCTTGAAAGTCTGTGTTTATTAAACATTGGATAATGAAGAACATCCTCATAGCTACAACCACAAGACGTTCGTAGTTCTTTCATCGTGCCGAATGGCGACGGCGACCACAAACGAGACAGATTTCTTCCGCCGTATCATCTTACACACAGTGGCCATCCATCATCGCTTGCAAAGGAAATAAATAACAAGTTGGCACGTCCAAATAACAGTCATATCGGTGGTCGTTGAACCACGTGATGCGGGTGCTGTGCGTAACAAAACTTACAATGATCTCCTTCCCCTTTGTTATGAAACTCGATAACTGTTAAAGCACCCGGGGCGCATGCTAATATGTAGGTATCAAGTTCCAAGCTTTTCATGGCCGCATTGCCTGTGAATGTTACCATAACACTGCTCATTATTTAGTTTGCTAGTAGTTACTAACCGGCTTCACCCATGTTCCAAAACCGTTTGGCAATTCGTTGAAATGTTGTTTCTTATTGAGCATTGTGCAACAGATAACGTCTGTTGTGCCAATATCCCACTCTCACGGAAAGAAGACTTAGACGCCTGGTTTTGTTGAACAGCGAAGAGACATCACAAACACTCAAATGAAAATGGTGGTACACTTCACTGACTAGACTACAGTCAACGGAATAAAGTGAAACATGGGAGAAGATGAACGAGAGTTGAGTTGAAATAGAAAAAGTTTCGTTAACCCAGAAATACCACGTAGAAAAGTTTGAATGTTTCATCACATCAAAGCTCGCCGTTCGAAAGTTTTAGCTGCTGCGTTTTTCTGCTTTAAAATGAATAAAAAGGGTTGCATTTTTTTTCCAGTCGTATCCGGACAATTACATACGTTAAATTAAAAAGACAATATAGTTAAAACCGGGAAGCTTAAATGATTTGGACATGTAGAACGGATATACGGAGAAAGCAGTGTCAGGAGAATACCATATGCACCACGCAAGTGGATGCAAGAATTCAGGGACGTTCCAGAAAGATAAGGCGCGCGTACTATGTAAATCAAGAGGAACAATAACACCACTCGATTTCAGGATAAAAAAAGAAACTTTAAAATAGGATTACTTGATTCAGGCCTTAAAGAAAGCCAAATTAAACTGTTGATGTATAGTTGATTGTTCCCAGACGATTCCTATTCCCTTATTTAAAAACACGGTATAAGTTTTACGCGTGGCGTAAGGTCGGAATAGCGAAAAACTTGCCTTATAACCACGGCTTTTGTGAATAATTTAATGTCTTACGTCTGGCTTAACTAAACCAACGTTTGAACCGGCGCCTAAACATCTTATAAGTAAGACGGCTAGTGTATAGTTACACCAGCAAACAGTAGTTTCTCAAAGGCATGTATTGTTCCGGATTGGTGTGTTAATATAAAATAATAATAATATTATGTAACCTACAATCATATTTTTTAAACTATGTTTACTTCCACCTCCAAACTGGTGCCACGACCGATAAGACGGTAATTAATTTAGTTCTAGGCATCAAGTTTATGGCTCAAAATTTTAAGTAGAAACATCTCGCCCAGAAGCCGCATCACGGCATTTAGATCGGATATTAAAAGAGATATGCATTTAACCCTTGGAAAGTCATCTTCCTACGCAGTATTTTTTTGATTGCGAGCCATAAAACTGGTCTTTCTTGGTAAATTTGTTAGTTTTTACAACCAGTTCATCAGATCTGTCGAAACTACAGCAAGTGGTACAGACTACTAACACAGCAACTCGGCAATGCACAGTAAGCTGTCGTGTTGTCAATGAGAGAATAATTAAATATTCATGTACAACTGTTATTAACATTTATAAGAACATCAACCGGAGAACATGGCCATAAAAAAAAGTAGTGGTATTTTTTGTTTTGTTTTTTCTTACCCATCACCTCATGAAGAGACATCGCTTACTATGTTTGATTTAATGTTATTTATTGATTTAATCAATTCAGGATGTAAATTATAATGCCCGATAATTTAAAATGTTCACTTTCCATAGATATCAATAACCCTTAGATAACAATAAGGTAGGGCGAGATTCTAGTTGGAAATTAAGTTTTTTTTCTTTTCCAAAAAAAAAATTGATTAGTATCTATAATTAAGTTATGTAAAGGAAATCAATTAAGTGGGCAGAATATTGGATAAATTATAGAGTCAACTATACTTCAATACTAAAAAAAACACCCAACAAAACGGTTCAGCAAATTCTTACCACTTAAAAAAAAATTACCATACTCATCTGCATAAAATTTTAGCATTTCCACATTTTTTTAAAAAAGTTCTCGAATTCACGGATTATAATAAATATGACCTTAAGTCCCGTATTCTTTGTTGCCCTACTGTAAACAATAACGGTTACCTACCCTGTTTTCAACGAAGCTTTATCAAACTTGCCTTTGACATTACATATTTCTTTAATCTCACCTTTTTTTTAAATTTCTTTTAAAATGGCTATAATTTGACTACATTAAAATACAAATTCGCCTCCCCTTTCTCTCCTCTTTTCGATGGTCGAGAACCAATTATATGAAATGAAATGAAAGCCAAATTCAATTATAATAAATACATAGGATAACCCCCCCCCTCCCCCTCCCGATTTGTGTAAAGCGTAACGAAACTTTCATTTTAGGCAAATTTCAAAAAGCAAACTTTAATTTCTGTCAGTTGTGAATTTCCTTTGAAATGCGAAATGATTCGGTTCTGAAGTTATAATACACTTTAATTAAATCATTTTCCTTCCAAACAAACCCAACTTTGTGTCTCATTATTTGTAGGCAAGTTTGTTTTCAGTTTCAATTTCCTTAGAAAAACTAATTATATTGGCATTGGACATGTTGTTTTTGACAACGTCTAAAACGGGCATATTTTTAAAGTTATATATCTTTACCGAGAAACTAGGCAGGTTTTGTTTAAATTATAATAACAATATCTCTCGCTATCTTACTAACACAGGTGTGTAGTATCCACATCAATAGACGCGACACCTTACAATATTTATGTACTGGAGCAACATGGTGTATGTTGTCCGAGATAATTTTGGGTGGCGTTCCGATTTTGAATATCTTATTCAAAAATATGTTTAGACCAACATCAAATACAAACAGTGATAAACAAATGCAAACAATCTCAATCTCAGAGGATAACCTTCCCCGAAAACCAACTCTGGTGAATTTAGGAACTGAACCAATAAGCAACAGTACTCTATTTCGTTGAATGTATGGAATATGTACTGTTGCTTTTTTCTTGATAGTTTTGTGTAAATTACGTGGATGTTATGTGAAATCAGACAAATTATATTAAAAATTATGTTTTTATTCTTCCAGCGTTGTTGAGTGTGACTTCTCACTACTTGCTATAAAATATTACGTACGTACTGTACTTATCTACTACAATACGAAGGTTTAAAATGTAAAATATTTCCTAGTACTAATATTGTTTCAAAAAATATTATCAAAATGGAGCGTCAAACTGTTTTTATTTTATATAAAGTTCAATATAAAATTTCATTCCTGGTAAATAACCATGTAATGAACAGTATTTAAGTACACATAGTTTACTAAACACTGTGATTTGATAATGGCTCGCTAAAAATATGTCATTCAATGAACAGATTGCAATGTTTGCCAGCGAGTAGAAATGCTTTTTACCAGTAGTTTAATGGGAGGTGCTCTAAATATTTGGACCATGATATCCCCTGTCGGGGGTAAGTTGAGAGGCTGATAAGATTGGGGAGGATTGGAGAGTGGGAAAGAGGTAATTTTGTATGCACTTGGCTATACAGATCTGGTCAATAAACACGAATATTGTCATTTCAAGCAGCGTTTTGCTTCTGAATAGTGGTCTTTAACCAGGGCGATACTAAGAGTATCTACCACAATGGTCGTTAATCCCGTTTATTTTGGTACAATCTAGAGACATGGGCAAACACGTGTCCAACATCCATAGGTTTGCATTGATTTATCGTTTTTACGAATCGTTCTAGTGCTCAACAAACCGGCTATTGAATGAACTTGTATATCTACCCCCTCCCATCCCATACAACATGAGTACTTTCAAGGACACAGGTTTGCTTCTTCCTTTTATTCCGTGGTTAATGGTTAAGACGGTCTACTCTAAGCATCACCAGGTGTAATTAATACCACCGTTCAGAATCAAAACTTGGCTTGAAATGGCTTTATCCGTGTTTGGTGACCAGACCTGAATAGGCAGGTACTTCCCAACCTTCCTCTTTTCCATCTCATTTCCCTCTTAAAACTAACAAACCATCACGCCGTTTCCCCGCAGGGGTAGGCAGAGAGGACGGACCGCCATATAAATCTGTCTTGGCACACACTCCTTGCTTCATTCACATTTATACATCGTCTCATACATACTCTTCTGTTATTCTGACTCTTCACATGACCCGATTCAAGTATTTGATTTACTTGGTCGTGTTATGTCTTTCTCAGGCGTCCTCGACTTCTTCTTCCATTCACTTTGGCATCATATATTCTTTTCACACTCCTTTCTTTGTTCATTTGCTCTACATGCCCAAAACGATCTAAGCGTCCCTTTCTTGGTCCTATTCATTACGCTCACACCAGCCTTGCATTTTCTCCGGATATCCAAATTTTCAATACGTTCATACATGGTTTTAACGGACATACGTCTCAAGGATCTCATTTCCACGGCATTCAGTCTACTTTAATCCTTCCTCTGCCAGTTCCATGCCTCATTACCATACACCAGGGTTGGTATAAGCACTCCATTGTGGACTGCTAGCTTCGCTTCTTTGGACAATTTTTTATTTATTTCACTACCTTAAACCTCACAACATACCCCAATTGGAGATGTCATAGCCTCACTGGCTCCAGACGGCTAGGAGTAGATGTAACTCTTGCGCGATTTATAATTTTTCAAAATTAAAAGCACCACAATTAAGTTATTTTTTTATCCGGAGCCAGTGGGACTATGGCATCTCTATTTGATGAACGTTGTGAGGCTCGAAGAAGTGTGGGAGGGTGGGTAAGAGGAGAAGGTTGGGAAGCATTAAAGTCATTAAACACAGCTTGAGCATCGAGTCTAAATCGTGATACCGAATGAATATTCTACTTTTTCTCTTTTGTCATTCCTGAAGCCTGAGAAAGATTTAAGAACATCACACTGCACAATTCATACAATTGTTTTCTCATATTGTTATAGCGGTTTTGAGTCGTCTCACCTGTCGCTGGTTGCAGGTTGCAGGTTACAAGTTACAGGCATTCATTGTCTCTTGTATTTGACTATTATGCCTACTCAAACACTACGGAACAGGTATTGGTACACTGTACATATATGTACACTACAGGTGTGAGGAATATGGGAATAAATTAGATGTTTCGCCTGTATGGATATGCAAATAGATGTTTCTGTTATGTTAAACCAACGGAACAGTTAATTGTTCTTGTACAGTCATGATCAATAACTATTGAATATTAACGGACTCCAAAAAATGCCAGGATTTGATACATTTTATAATAATTACAAAACACGTTAACCAGGTGAAACGATTAATAATAATTATTAACAATGACATGGAAAAACATTCTCCGACATCTTCCTAATGCCGGTTGGACGATTTAATCATGGTAAATAAATTATAACAGTTAATTTATCCAGCGCGGTTTTGTGATAGTTCACCCCAAGTGCGCTTTAAACTAAATTACCTTACCTAATAAAAAAACAACGAGTAATTCACAATTTACTAACAATTTCACTATTTTACCTCTGTCCTACTGGTCATGTTTATTTTGCATTTGTTCTTAAATTGAAATAATTAATTGTTTTAATAATTAAAATCATAATGAAGCTTTAAAATCTCCTCACCTCTTTATAATAATTATTTTAAATAATTGTAAATAATAATAATACATAATTTTGATTCCATAATTAAAATCACAATAGAGGGCTAATACCATACGGCAGAGGAAGGATGGAAGTAGACTGAATGCTGTAGAAATGAGATCCCTGAGGCGTATGTGCGGTAAAACATGTGTATATTAAAAATGTGGATATCCGGAAAGAATACAAGGCTGATGTAAGCGTAATGAATAGAATCAATAAAGGGATACTTAGATGGTTTGGGCATGTAGAGTGAATGAACGAAGAAAGGAGTGTGAAGAAGAAGTCGGGGACGCCCGAGGAAGACATGGTACGATCAAGTGAACCAAATTACTTTAGTCGGATCATGTAAAGAGGTCAGTGAATAACAAAAGAGTATGTATGAGATGATGTATAAATGTGCATGAACCAAGGAGTGTGTGCCAAGACAGAGTTGTATGGCGGTCCGTCCTCTCTGCCTACATCTTCGGAGAAAACGGCGTGATGGTTGATAGGTTCATACAATTTACCAACATTTTATACAGCTCTCCGCCTTGCCATTGTCCAATATTTATGTAAAAGAAATTCACATTTTTAACATTTACATACATAAGCTCTTTTTGTTGTTCAGCAAATTGTTTCATGTTCAACAATCTATGAATGCGACTGTGACCTGCGACTTGCAGGGATTTGAGTTATTGCGTCAAGGAACACACGCGCGCTGAAATGCACGGATAATTCAGAAGTTTCAAGTTTATTGTTTGCCTACAAACAATACCTTTGTAAGTTTAGTTGCAGCGAGTGTTGCATCACGCTGTGTGGTAAGACGGTGGACCATATTTACATCCGCAGTGGCGTTTGTCACTTTAGGTATGTTTCTACCTACATACTAGCTTCTCATCATGACAAATCACAGACTTACATAGTGGTATATATCATCTAAAATTAAAAAGTTATAGATATTTTCGCCGGAAAGGCAAAGGGCTGGAGCGCCATCTTTGGGAAGCTTACACCAGAGAACTTTGAAAGTTTTGTTTGTTTTACAATAAAATTCACAAGTCTTAGTAACTCAGGTGACTAAATGCTCTTCTTACTGAGTTACCTGAAGCGATAAACAGTTTTAAAAAGGTCCCAAACTGTGTCGCTTGAGTCAAGCCTTCTCCCAAATGGTACATATATTTTAGATGTGCAAATTTTAAACAAATCCTGTACTGTATGACAAATTCAGAAAGTCCATTCTTTTAATTTCGCTCCCATGCCCTAAAAAAAATCGAAAAAAATAATAATAATAAAAAATAAAATTATAATAATAATAATAAAAATAATAATAATAATAAAAATAACAGTGATAATAATTAAAATCATAATCATAATTTTGAGTTAATAATTGTGTCTATCTGATGGGACCTGCCAGGTAAGTATGTTCCTGTATATTTACTTATTTAAACTAGGTATTAATATGTAATGATAGAAAATAAGATCTGTACAGCGCCCTTGAGGTGATTTTTCACTAAAACGGCGCTATAAAAATTGTCCAAATATTATTATTGTTGTTATTATTACGGCCGAGGGGCCTCAAAAGTCTTCAGAATCAAACGAAAGTCAGAGCATTCGACGCAGAAAAAAAAACTGATCGAAACCGCATATTTAACTCATTTTTTATCAAAGTGTCGCTTAAGCTCTTTTGCCTTTCCAGCGACGATATGTTTAAAAATAAACAGGAATCCCGGCTTAACCCACGTTTTATTATCATTAATATTGGCATCTCAATAATACACTTTAATTCGGCTACCGAAATCGATTATAAAACAGCTACTACGTATACCCAATCAAGGTAAAATCAAAATATAATGAGAAAAAACAGAAATCTGACTGATTTCACAACAATCCACGTGAGAAATAAGGAAGCACTTACACGAAATGCATTTGCGTGAAAGTGATGCACGTACTAATTCCGTGTAAAAAGCGCCGACTTGCCGTGGGCTAAGTAAAAGCCGTTAACTTCACCTTAAAAGCTCATTTTGCAAAAGTAAAATCGTAAGTGGAAGATACTTTTTAGTGTCGCCCTGGTGAAAGTCCATCATTCAGAAGTAAACTGGCTTTACCGATGCTTAGTGACTAGATTGACGGCCCGCGTGGTCGAGTGGTATGACGCTCGACTACGAATCCAGAGGTCGAGGGTTCAAACCCGGCGTGCACAAATAAATTTTATTCATTTAATATGTATCATAACACATTTAAATCATATAAAATCGTATGTAGCATATTTGCGGCAGTGGTAGATACTCTAAGTTTCGCCCTGGTGAAAGACTACCATTCAGAATTGAAACGTTGCTTGAAATAGCTTTAGCCGTGTTTGGTGACCAGATCTGAATATCCAGGTACTTTCCAACCTTCCTATTCCTCTACCCCATCTCCTTCCCCTCCCCATTACCTTCAGCCTCACAACATACCCAATTGGGGATGCCACTGGCTCTAGACGAGTTTGGGAGCAGTTAGGACTCTTGTGCGGTATTCACTATAAAATAAATCTCAGAAAATTCAGCTTCACATTACCCTCTTCCATCCATTTTGTTCTTAAAGTTGCTAGAGAGATCGGTCTTAACAAATTGTCGTAGGTTTGTCACTATTTTTGTCAATTAAGGTTCCGTCCCAGTTTAATATGTATATTGCTTTCATTTTATTCAAGCTTATTTTCATTCAGAGATTAAATGAATTAATCGTAGTAACTTGATGAAATAACCCCATTCCTCTCTTCATTTTCAGTTACTGAACTATTGTTCTAATGTACAATCTAAGCTTACAAATCAAAATATATAACATTGTTATTAAAAGTTAAATGTGTAATTAAGATTTCCTGTTAATCGGTAATCTTTTTAAAACTCAGTAATTGAAACTATTTTGAACTTGCAATCTATTTACGAATAAAATAATTCAGACATACGACATTATTCGAAGAAAACTTTCGTTTGCCTTCAAATAATAGCTCTTTTCGCATCCAACTGCCCTCGCCTTGAAAATTTGCAGTTGGACTGCGTATCTAAAGGGTGAGAGAATTTATTTCACTATCGATAAATTTTGCATTTATTTTAAGCAAATTTATGTCCAATAAACTTTTATATTAAAATAATAAACTTTTGTATCAAAACATTTATATTGAAAACATCTACTGCGAATGTCAATGGAAAACAATTATTACATACCGAAAAAAATAATTCATGTAATTACATATTAATAATGAGCGATATTGGAAACATTGACGATAAATTACAGGAACTAAGTAAAAAAGTTTGAACCAAATAATCCGTCGAATTTTATGAATATTTTGGTTGGTCCACACCTTTTTTTGAGCAGAGCTTTTACTGTCCATGAACTTGAAAGTCGTTAAAAATAAGTTGTTTTGCCGTGCAGTAAGTATTTAATGAAGAAAATAATGAAATTAGTATCAATAATGATAATGCTATGTATTTTGCAAAATTCTAGGTCAACTACAGCCAAGGATAGACCACCAAGAAGGCATGTAATGACTGTACTGAGGTAAAAACGAATAAATTGCTTTATCTGTTTGATTTTTACCAAACAATTAATTTATACCTACTTTTATGTCCATTATTTCGTGTTATATTTTTTTATGAAGGTCAAAATATTGAATTAAATTATCATTTTCCGATAATAAAAAAAAACACTAGTTAAATACTGCATAGATAAGCGTAGGCAATAATATTGTCAAAAAATCATACAGTAGGTGAGGAGTAGAAGGGGATTACAAAGGGTCAACCTGAAAGTTGTAAGATTTGCGGCTAAAAATTAAGTTTTGATAAAAATAAAGCTTTTTTCTATATGTTTTCATTAGACCGTACCTGATTTATCTTGATACTGCAACTTTAATGGAAATCCACTGGTTTAAAAAAAACTTTATTTATGATTTCATCATTTTCCACCAGGAAAACCTTTTTATGTAAGTGTATTCTCATTATGTTGTACTTGTCCTTTATTATTTATAAGTACGTAATATATTTACAAGTTTTTTTTTATTATTTCAAAATAATTCTTGGAGGCATTTTTTGAAAATGAAACAAATTAATGATCTAACGTTTATAGGACAATTGTGAAGGATTAGGTAATATTGCTACTTAATTTAACTAAAATTAAAACATAAATCACGGGATGTAACTAAGCTGGCCAAAAAAATAAAGGTCTTGCAGTAATCCACTTTTTAATGTTTGTTTGTTTGTTATGAATAACCTGACAATTTTTGAAAAACTTATACTGCCATCATAATAAGCGGAAATAATTGCTTGTGCAATGATAGAGAATTTGGCTAGCAAAGGAATTGAACCCACGACGCCCGAGTGGGAATCCGACGCGTTTGTTCACTCAGCTACTAACTGGTCATGTTCAAAGAACCCATTCTAAAAACCGTTAAGTAGTTGCATATAGGGACATGTTTTTTGTATTCAAAATAAACTTTTTCGAATCGAATTTGAAATTTGAATTTCAATAAATTTTACGCGAAATTAATTTAATTTTCCGCAGTTCAATTCAGCATACATAATGCGCCCCAGATATCTCCAGCCGACTGTTAAGTATTCAGACAAAATCTCTTCTTGTGAGGCCGCTCGTACACTATACAGGATGACGGACTACGAAATGTCAAAGAACATTATTATTATAGTATTGGCTATAATTAATTTAGTTCTGCCCTTCCCACAATAAGTTCCAATTAGTTTTATTACAGCTTAGAACTGATTCCCCATAAAAAAAATTAACAATTGAAAACCGCTATTTTTCCAAGATTTTGCCTACCAGATATCTTTTTCGAAGAATTACACGTTCCCACGTGTAAATATCTTCTTTAGAATATCCAGTAGAAACTCTCGAAAAGTGAGCTCTCGCATCGTGAAAGCTGCATGGGTTTTTTGTTGAGTTTTTCTCTTGATTTTCTAGATCAACACAAATGAGTTCAGCTTATTGCGGTGTTATTTCCCCTCACTGTCAAAAGGTTAGGAAAGACGCGACATGATATTACCTGCGTGTCTTTTTTCTTCCTGTATTTTCTTATCGTGTTTTATTACGTATTTCTTGTATATGTCAACTGGATAGTAAAGCTGGTGTACCATTGACGGATAATATTTGTATTATCAACTTTTAAAAAATACTAGATTATTATATCTTTGTAATCGTGAATATTATTTTATGATAAGTTAAAAATGGATGAGTTTGTGTATTTAGGAAGTATGTTTACGAGAGATGAAAAGGCTCATAAGGATATTGAAATAAGAGTGAATGCAGGAAACTCTATTGATGGAGAACTGAACGCTGTTGGCGCTAAAAAGAAATAATTCAAAGAAGCGAAGCTAGCAGTCCACGATGGAGTGCTTATACCAACCCTGATGTATGGAAGTGAGGCATGGCACTGGCAGAGGAAAGATGAAAGCAGACTGAATGCTGTGGAAATGAGATCCTTGAGACGTATGTGCGGTAAAACCATGTGTGACCGTATTAAAAATGTGGATATCCTGAAAGAATGCAAGGCTGATGTGAGCGTTATGAATAGGATCAAGAAAGCTTAGATGGTTTGAATAGATGGCATGTAGAGCGAGCGAACGAAGAAAGGAGCGTGAAAAGAACATATGATGCAAACGTGAATGGAAGAAGAAGTCGAGGACGCCCGAGAAAGACATGGCACGATCAAGTAAATCAAATACTTGAATCGGGTCATGTGAAGAGTCAGAATAACAGAAGAGTATGTATGAGACGATGTATGAATGTGAATGAAACAAGGAGTGTGTGCCAAGACAGAGTTATATGGCAGTCCGTCCTCTTTGCCTACCCCTTGCGGAGAAACGGCGTGATGGTTAGTTAGTTAGTCAGTTATTTTAGATAAAAAATAAAGTTGTAACCTTGTTAACCACTAAACGAAAAAATCGGATTACATCTTGATTTTACATGTCTGCTTAAACTAAGAATGTATGCCCCTTCTATTTTATGATGAGATATTTCAAAGCCCCTACCAGCCACCCTGTATTCAGGTGGTACCTACAGTGAAATTAGCCCGACTAATTGGCACAGTCTGCTGCCGAGGAGCAAGAAGCCGAGCTGCATCGGCAGTGCTTACTCCTCCGTTTACCGACACGCAATGCACAATACACTGCACACTGCACTGGCCAGCGATACAGAACGTACTAGGTTAGCGGTGATCTAAAACGACATGACGAGGAATTTAAGAAATGATTGTTTTTTAACAAACGTATTTAGTATGTATTGAAGATAGATAATTTATTTGTTATAATTTTTTATTTCTTATTTATGTATTTTATTTTTATTAGATTTTATTTCAAGGTTTATGATTTAAAGATCTTCGGAAATAATAAAAAAAACACAGTTTATCCAAGACACCATCTATGTTTATAATTGTGCTCGAATAGAGCTTTTCGTACATAATGACTGCCTAAATGATTTTTGTCATTCTTTACGACTCATTCTTTACCAAAACATTAGGCCATGGCTTGAATGTTCTCTCTTATGTTTTTTTGCCCTATTTTTGTCATCGCTTTATTTATTATTATTTACACGAGTATGCTATTCCTTCTCTATTGCTCTTTGTTCCAGTTCTTGTTTTATGTCTTTTTTGAAATTGGACTTTAGTCCGTTAATTTATAAATAAATAAATATGAATAGAAATCGTAAATAATAATATTAATAATTTTCAAGAAAGTATGAGATTGACGAAAATTCCGACTTCTAAAAATGTTTCGGTAGCTCAATTGGCAGAGACATTATTCCCGGAGAGAGTAAAGGCTCCGAGTTCGAGTCCCGGTTGCGATCTAATTCTTTTTATTTTCTGTGTATTTTTATGTTTCATATTTCGTTGAGAGTCATTGATATTATTTCAATATTTAATATAAATAATTTACGAGTATGAACATTTCTAATTTTAAATTGATGTTAGATGAAATCATATTTTTTTTATGTAATCATTTCAAATCCCCACATTCCTAATAAAGTACCTAGCTTTAATATATTTAAGCAGAAATTATTCAACATTCGGATAATAAACTAATGTTTTTCTTGGCCAGTGAAGTTATGTTACATTCCGTGATTTTTAAGTATTGTGTAATAAATAATATGAGTTAATTGAATACTTAGCTCCCTTTATTTCAATCGTTGGAACTATTGCCTTATATTTATTATTTTATAGATTTATCACCAACCTGGGAGTTCTTCCGAAATCTATCAAAACTTATCTTTAACTATGCTAAGCTAAATTAGAAGTTTAAATTTGATTGTCATAAAAGAACAGGTCAATTATTTGAGTCAATTTTATGAATAGCCGAAATCCAGCGCAGGGCTCTTCAGGTGCATTTTATATCAGCGACAGCATTTCGCAGCAGATGGAGATGCTGGCTGGACCGGACTCGACACTGTTCAGTGATTACACAGCTAATTGTCGGTTGGATCACCACTCGCTGCTCGGAGGAAGGGACGCGATGCAGCATCGAAGCGTTTAAATTAAATACCTCATTGTTAGGAGTATTAACGTCGAAGTGGGCGTCACAACATGGAGGGGACTTTTGGTTGTTTTTTGGTAATGTTTAGTTAACCAACCGTCACGCCGTTTTTCCGCAGGGGTAGGCAGAGAGGACGGACCGCCATACAACTCTGCCTTGGCAAACACTCCTTGCTTCGTTCACATTACCATACATACTCTTCTGTTATTCTGACTCATCGAGTGGTTCGATTCAAGTATTTGATTTACTTGATCGTGACATGTCTTCCTCGGGCGTCCTCGACTTCTTGTTCCATTCACTTTCGCGTCATATATTCTTTTCACGCTCCTTTATTAGTTCGATCGCTCTTCATGCTCAAACCATCTTAGCGTCCCTTTCTTGATCCTATTCATTACGCTTACATCAGCCTTAAAGTTTTTCCGGATTTCCACACTTTTAATACGGTCATACATGGTTTTACCGCACGTACGTCTCAGGGATCTCATTTCCACAGCATTCAGTCTACTTTAAATCCTTCTTCTGCCAGTTCCATGCCTCACTGTCATGCATCAGGGTCGGTATAAGCACTCCATTGTGGACTGCTTCTTCTTCTTATTTGCGCCAACAGCGTTCAGTCCTCCATTTATGGAGTTTCCTGCATTCACCTTTCTTTCAATATCCTTATCAGCCTTTCCGTCTCTCGTAAACATACTTCCTAAATACACAAATTCATCCACTTGCTCCAAGTATTCATCATTCACAACTATATTCTATGCTGTTCTCGTACTCTCTCTTTCAAACACCATGACTTTGGAATTACTTACATACATCATCAACTCATTCTGCATACATACTTGGTTCATCCTAAACACGATAAACTGTAGATCTTCCATACTGTCAGCAATGTTTAGTTTGTTTTTAATTTATGATTCTGATGAAGATATCTCGCTGTTTTGATAACTAAAACTGGTGACAAATATGGTAAATCAGACACTATTATCATGACATTTTACGATTTATGGAACAGTTCATGGCCATATTAAATAGTTATTCTGAATTAAATAGACTTACTGAAATGTATTCATCAAAGCAAAAACAGATGTATTCTTGTACACCTAACGATTATATTTAAAAAAAAAAACATTATTTTATATTAGTATCACTTCTACGCAGAATAAGCTCTAAATTGTAAAATCCATATGAAATATTGTCGTGTGGACAATTCAACGAAAAACAATACATTAAAAAAATATTCTCAGAGTTGACTTTGATTCTTCAAATACAGTGGCATTTTACGATAGCGTCGAATGCATCATTTGGTTATTAAAAAAAATACATCCGTTTCTTTATAGAAACATGTTTATTATTCTTTGAAACCAACCGGTTTTGGATAAAACCATACCATCTCAAGGACATGACAAATAATTATGAACAATCATTTTTAACACCTATAAATAAAACACATAAATTTTGTTTTATAACCACTTTATTATTTAATATAACGTCTACCGGTTTCGAAAGTAGTCTTTCATCGTCAAGACAATATTAAAATTACTAATTTTAAAATTCTAATTTTAATATTGTCCTGACGATGAAAGAATACTTTCGAAACCGGTAGACGTTATATTAAATAATAAAGTGGTTATAAACAAAATTTATGTGCTTTATTTATAAATATGGCAAGCCACAAAGTAAATGCTTTTTACGAATAATCTTAATACCATTTCAAAAAAAAAAATTTTTTATAAATAAGTGATTGTAAAAATTGCGAAAAAAGTAGTAACAACTCATCGAAGCTTTAACTTTTGATAGAAATTTAATTTGTAAAAAGATTTTCACTGAAGTATGCGCGCTTATTTTAGAAAAATGGCAATCGAGACGCAAATCCAGCTACACTTGAAGATAAATTAGAAATGGATTCATTGATAAACCACTCGAAAACGGCCTCTGCCATTTTAAACGCAACCTTGGCAAAGAAAACTCTCACCTATCTGCCATTATACGTAAGTCTATTTATATCGTCATACCTATAGGGAAAAAACGTTCTAATTAAAGTTATTCACTTATTCAACATACTATCTTTCGATATATTGGTTTTGTGCTTAATCCAGGGACATATTAAACTGTTACCATTAAATTAATAAGAGTCTATTTATGATGAAAAAATTGAAAACACAAACTGACACCTTAACACTAGGTTTAAGGCACCCATCAAATTGACGGATTTCCGATTTGCTTCGCAAATTATACTTAACAGACAGTAGGTATTTTTTGTTTGTTTTCTTTAAGAACAGTGTTAATATATGTACTGTATTTTTATTTTTTTATTAAATTTTAGGTTTCTTATTTATTAAAACCTAGTCGCTATCTCTAAGGACACCCATCAAATTGACGGATTTGGTAATATAACGCTTTTGGATTTGTCCCATTTGTAATCCTTTTAAATTAAATAATCATAGTGTAACAATTTGTGTGAAGCAAAGAAGAAAGAATGTCATCGGTGTGAAGGATATTTTGTTTCAAACACAAAATACAAACAAGCGTTTGTTACGTAACACATTCGGCGCATTATGATTTATGGGACAATAAAAAAGGTCTCTTCGAGGGTGGAAATCTGACGAAGGTGACCATACGGCTGCATTAGTGTAAGCAAATAAATTCATCTTCAGTTATAGAGTTTTAGTCAGTGTGTGGAGACGTGGAGTCTAATTTTAGTTAAATAAAACATTTTTTAACAGTATATGTGTTTATCCGTCAATTTAACGGGTGCCCGTAGAAATGGGCATATAAAATAATGCCCGTAAACCTGGTGTTATTGCAGTTCCCAATGAGATTCTCTTTTAAAATTTACACAAAAATAAAGCAAAGTTGCATTAGACAACAAACCTGAAAACCCGAAAAAATACAGCTTGTGGATATTACGAATCATAAATAAATAAATAAAAATACCGCGAACGGAATAAGGTGACGAAACTTTAGAATATACTGGCCATCCAGCAATCAAATGTGCATTTGTTACAATAGCAACTAATTGATAAATCACAGTTGACAGCGGTCCTGCCGCTACCGTGACCTTCGCCAGAGTGCGTATTGCCAGTGCTTACGGTCGAAGCGCTTAAAGTTACGCAACATCGGGTGGCGTAGTGAGAAATGGGCGCCCACTAATGGTGGACGGTGGACGGTGAACCACCAAATAGATTTATTCCTTTATTCACATCTGTTGTTTCAAGTCTGGGCGAGTGGCGGATACTTTCAGTTTTACGTCAGTCTAACTAACTAACCATCTCCGTAAGTTTCTCCGCACGGGTAGGCAGAGAGAATGAACCGCCGTACAACTCTGTCTCGGCACACACTCCTAGTTTTATTCACATTTAAACATCGTCCTATACATACTTTTATGTTATTCTGACTCTTGACAAGACTTGACTTAAGTATTTGATTTACTTGATCGTGTCATGTCTTTCCTGGGCGTCCCCGACTTCTTCTACCATTTGTTTTCACGTCATATATTTTTTCACACTATTTTCTTCGTTCATCCGCTCTACATGCCTAAACCATCTAAGCGTTCATTTGTTTAATCCTATTCATTTCGCCTACATCAGCCTTACATTCCTTTTGGATATTTACATTTTTAACACGGTCTTACATGGTTTTACCGCACATACAACTCAGGGATCTCATTTCTACAGCATTCAGTCTACTTTAGTTCTTCTTTTGCCAGTTCCGTGCCTTACTGCCATACATCACGGTTGGTATAAGCACTTATTAATTTTTTAGAAGCTTTTCGTTAAAACCAAATCAGCTTGTATCTACTACATATTGTTGCCAGAAATTCAAAAGGGCTGAAGAGCCATTTTGGGAAGTGTACACCAGAGCACTTCATTTTTCGTTTGTTTTACAGTAAAATTCATACGTCTTTTCAATACCTGGTTGGATTTTGAAAAAAATAATTAAAAGAGAAACTCAGGTAACTCAATGCTCTTACTAAGTTACCTGAAGCCACAAAAAGCTAAAAAAAAGTCCCAAACTTGTGTTGCTTGAGTCAAGCCTTCTCCCAAATGGTAAATATATTTTGGATAGCTGAAGGGCCACAAAAGTCTTCATAATCAAAAGAGAGTTAGAGCTTTCGATGCAGAAAAAAACTGATGAAAACTGCATATTTGACTAATTTTTTACCATAGTGTCGATTAGCCCTTTCGCCTTTACAGCGAAGGTATGGATTTATGTTTAAATAACAAGGGTTTTTTTTGTCGGCATTATTTCACAGAAGTATTAAAAACTACCCTAAAAACCGACGACTTTACATTTAAAAAAATCCGTCAATTTTAACTATGATTTATAAAGAGCTTTATTTTGATGCGACCATATTCCGGTGTTCCTTTTGATCAAACTATGCATTGCACTGATCTAACATTGAATTAATTGCATCCTGTTTTTTTTTCAATTTTCGTTGAACGAAAGGTTAACTATTCATTCTTCACGATAATTTATGAGTTTTATTCCGAAGCAGGTCATAATTAAGATTTAGACTGGCGGCAATCTCACAAACTATTTCCGTGTATCCATTCATCATCGGTCTATTACGTATTTTCACAAGCATCGGGAAGCCAAATCAGAATAATAAAACATTAACTCATACTTAGAGACGAATGAAGATGCAAATGGACCGATACGGCAGCCACCGAAAAGGAATTGAATACAAATTAATTTACGGCTTATAAAATAAGACGAATTTACTGGGAGGGTTACACATTGTGTTGGTCTTCAGAGAGTTGTAGTGCTTTAAGATTGACGCTTTTAAAAAATGTTTTTACTAAATGTGTAAAGTTTTTTACTGTTTACAGAGACAAATTTTATTTTATAATGCTTTTCCTGTAATGCATGAGTTTTTTTTGCAAAAGGTATGCTGAAGGCTCATGGGTATTCTATTTTTTTATGAAATTTGTTATTATTACATATTTTCACAATAAACGCTTTCGCCTAGTGATGCAGGAAACTTATAGAAACTAAGAAACTTTTCAAGGGAAGTATCATACGAGAGAATTTCTTATCAACACCGATAAAACCGGTAAAAAAACCCAGAAGTAAAGATTCTTTTGAGTATTGCTTTAGCAATGGATAATAATAATAATTGGCGGATTTCTATAGCGCTATTTTCATAAAATAAATATCACCTCCAGGGCGCAACATAATAAACATAACCTACAGCTTAATCACTTAGAATAATAACTAGTGGCGTATAAATTATAACTATGTCCTTACAGCTGAAACTTATGATTACTGACATAAAATTTTGACTTATAACTAAAACTTATGACGAGTGACTAAGAATTTAGACAAACAACTAAGACTAACTAATATTGACTTATGCTTAATACTTTTGACTAGTGACTTACAGCAAACATATTTATATTTAGTAATATATCTAATGGTTGCTGCCCGTGTTATCAAATCTAGGGTAGAAAAAAAAGGATAAGTATATCGAAATACAAATCCGTTTCAAATTCCTTTTTGCAAGCTGTATTTAGTAACGAGATATAGTTATCAAGATTCTTTAAATACGTCTTTACCTCTTATCCTTCTCATCCACCATTACACTCTAGCATTTCCCAATAATTATGGGAACCACCATAGTTTTATCAGCTCTGGATAGTTTCACAAATCTTTAACAAGCAAAGTTGCCGAGCTTTCTCTGTAGTTCTTAAAAAAATACATACAAAGACCCCACGGCAAGAACCTGTTAACTAACTGTTGAGTCATTCTGAGATATTTAGTCTTTTGCGTTTTGTTAATAAAACGTGTTTACTATGACAAATCCACTAGCTATTTTTCATGATTGTTATAGCTAATATACTAAATATAATATATAATTTAGTATTTTAAGCATTTCTGCCAAGCAATTTTATTATTGTAGATAATATCATCCCATATAGTTGTAACTTCTGGTGTACCACAGGGATCGAATCTTGGCCCCCTGCTTTTTCTCATATTCATAAATGACCTTGGTTCAAAATTACACTGTGATTATGCCTTTTTTGCTGATGACCTTAAAATTTTTCGTAAAATTAAGTCGATCTCTGATCATCAATTGCTTCAGAATGACCTCAACACACTCAATAACTGGTGTATTGACAATGATATGCACTTAAATGTTGATAAATGTTACACTTTAAACTTCACTCGAAATAGAATTACAAAGAACTTTTCCTACGTTATTAATAATACTATCCTTAATAAAGTTTCTTCGATAAAAGATCTAGGAATCACTCTTGATTCTAAATTCATATTTGATGTTCACATTAACGACATTAAGTGTAAATCATTCAAAATGATGGGATTTATTCACAGAATATGTAAACCATTCAAGGACCCACAATCAATTCTAACCCTTTACAACAGCTTGGTTAGAAGTAAATTGGAATATGGTAGCACTATTTGGAATCCTCATTACCACAAGTATGTAAACACTGTTGAATCTGTTCAAAAAAAAATGCTAAGAATGTTATCTTTCAAATGTGGTCTACATGACCATCTTAGATCATATGATGCACGCCTTGAATACTTTAACATGGATACACTGAAAACTAGAAGGCAATTAACTGAGTTGATATGTCTACATAAAAATAATTCACGGTCATCTCGACACTGCAATATGTCTTAGCGCTATTGAAATTAATGTACCCAATGCTCATTGTTTAAGACGCCATAGTACATTCCACCTGAATACATTCAGAAACAATATTGCCTACTTTAGCCCTCTATCGCAAATGTGCCGACTATATAATCTAATAGAGTGTGCTGATGTAGACATTTTTTGTTGATGGTCTGTACGGTTTCAGACGGAATGTCATGTTATTGCTTAAAAGGGTGTTAGAGTAATTCCCTAAGTATATTTTGTATGTATCTAGTAGTAATAAGTACAAAAACAACAATTTTTTAAAAATTTAATGTATCTTGTCTATTTGTATTGTATTTATCAATGATTGTACACTAACTGGTTTTTTATAACTGGATTTTTTCACGTAAGTGAAAAAATCTGTTAAAACTCCAGTATAAATAAAATAAATAAATAAATAAATAAAAATAAATAAATATGTTCTTGCCATTAAAAAAATATTTCACTCAGAACAAAATTTGCAGTTAACATGTTCAACTCTTTGATTGTCCATGTTCGTGCCATTTTCATCATCTGAAAGTGTGTTCATTGGATAGAGCGTACCAGCAGATACTCGATTAGATATATAAGTATCACCCTGGTGAAAGACCACCATTCATATCGCGAAGGTTGCTTAAAAATGACTTTCGCAGTGTATCGTGGTCAGATCTGAAAAGCCAGGTAGAACCTTCCTCTTCCCCATCTCCTTCCCCTCCTCACTACCTTCAGTCTCATAACATACTCCAATTAAGTATGCCATAGTCTCACTGGCTCTAGACAGTTGGGAGCAGTTGGGACTCTGTGCGGTATTCACTATAAAAAAAGAATTAGTTTAGTGAGAGTACTAACTCATTTTTGACAAAAATGTTAGTTGCTGGTTCTTGCCGTGGGGCTTTTATATGCTCTTTATGTATGCGAAGAAAATAGTCCGGCACCTCTCGTCTTATAATAGTTTGTCGTTTAGTGGTCGGCCAAATTTAAGCATTTATTTATTTAAATCGAAACAACATAACACAGTTAGAAATAAGAAAACTACATCGCGTCAGGGAAAGGTAGGTCATACTAGTTGTCTTCCATGATCACGCGTCAGAGCAGGTGACGGAGCCTGTAACGTGTTTGATAAGAACGAAAGTCGCAACAAGAAAAGTGCATCGAGACAGAGATAGCCCACGACCGGATTCCAGGCAGCGTTATATTGTAAACAAGTAGGTACAGATTGATACACTTAACTCTGCAGTCAGGGGCGTCGCCAGTGTAAATATTTCGGACACAACAATATTTAAAGATTTCAAAATAGTCCGTTCGTTCGTTAGTTTCTCTTTTGACCGCCTGCAATATAATATTAATAATAACATTGCATTTATATTTGACACCACAGTGACACAAAGATAAGATAGATTTCCGAAAATTGGATTAACAGCTCTAATCTGTGCTCCAAGCATCTATATATAATAATATATTAAGAATACAGGTTTTAATTCACACTGTTCATAACACACAAAAAATTCAGGCACAACGCGTTGATCAGTTCAAATATTGCATCTGGAATGGAGTATGTAGAAGTGCATTTTGTGTTTGTAATTCCTTTTCTATTACTCACATGCATGAGACATCAGAACAAAAGTTAGGAAGTAAGAAGAATTAAGAGAACAGATGGGAAGGAGGAGAGAAGAGATGATGCGTTAAATCATCGTAATGCCCGCAGCCCAGTTTCGGAGATATATAAAGCGTTTAATTAGTGTTTAATCTCCCCAGAGTAACCTTTCTGTGTGTGTATACCGTATTATCTAGGATCATGTTCTAGGTGGGTGTTGAGGACGGAAACAATGATCAAATGTTAAATACAGTCGAGGACACTGGACGACCAAAAGTAAGCTTACAAATAAATAATTAATATATTCACTGAGCAAAGTTACCTGAAACCACTACTGCAGATTAGTACGAAAACGAAGCAACGATTTTGATTTTAATAAAAAATAATACCCTGTTGGAAGAGTTAAAACAATTGAATCGTCGAGACCGTTGAGGGAGTTATTTTACAACGCAATAACTGTATTTTACTTGCCCCCGGTAGATTCGCTTGACGCTAATCGCTAGTTATCTGTCATTTGGGATTACAAAATCCACAAAGACGTCTAGTAGGGAGGTATACAACCAAAAGATCATTCCAAATTAAACATAATATCGTTCACGAAGTATACACTCTTACACGTTTTTGTTTATTTGGCGCTAAAGCAAAAACAATAGGTACATACTCATTGAGTGTTGAACTGCGTTGCTTTGAAAAATATTCTTATGTAGCTATTGATATCCAGCTGTCGGCGCAAATTTTCATCAATATCGTTGAAGGTTGACGGCATCTAGCTGTTATTTCCAACGGCTGGTTACATTTTGATGCAGTACTACTGGAGACTAATGAATTAAAAGATATGGATCGTAAGAAATCCGAGTATAGCCAACGATAAGAAAAAAAAACTCCACTAGATATGGTTTTGACGACGTACCTCGAATTTAGGTTACCATGTACAGCAAGGCGGAAATCAACATTTTCTGATTCTGAGAAATGAGAAATATCTAAAATTAATCTACAGCGTGTCCTGAGATATTTTAGG
Source organism: Drusus annulatus (assembly GCA_022651775.1). Taxonomy (NCBI): domain Eukaryota; kingdom Metazoa; phylum Arthropoda; class Insecta; order Trichoptera; family Limnephilidae; genus Drusus; species Drusus annulatus. The sequence goes on along the minus strand of JAGWCC010000766.1, from coordinate 155,532 downwards.
CATATTCCTTGCCGAACCGATAACTCGTGCTTTGATATTTGAATGTTTTCTTTAGTAAATGAAATACTGGAGAAACAGAGTAAGATCATAGATTCCCTGAACCGATTAAGTCTCACAGAGGTTTGTAAAATGGATAACCACAAACCAGCATAGGTTCGAAAGGAGTAACGAAAGTCTGGTCACTCGGGACGATTTACACAGGGTCACACTCCCCGTCGAATGAGTGTAATTTTTTTTCCAAGTGTAGAAGTCACACTCAAGGGATTGGTATAAAAATAAGCTAGAGGCTAAACATGTAGTAATAATTACACTTACGGTATTCTCTGAAGTTTTTAGTCCACTGAGTATTCTAGAAGAAGTAGGTACAGTGAGAGATAAGCCTGCCCGCCCACGCCCAATATTTCACAGCATTATACGGTTTTAATTGGGGTTCTATCGTATCGGCTCCACTTCCCGATGGGAGGCCCTTCCACCTACTCCTACCACGTAGTACGTGGCTCGATTCCCCACAACGGAAACGTTAATAGATGGACATTTCCATTTTATTGTCTTTTACTTGTACACGTTGCGGTAAAACCATTAGAGGCGGAATTACGCTAATTGGTGGTATTATATTACCTTACGTTAGTAAGGCTTTTTGGCGCTGAAGAGCACTTCCGGTAGTTCAAAAATATAAAACGTCAAAACAGCAGAAAAATCTGATAAAAATAACATAACTTCTGCTGCAGCCAAGGGTTATTGGGGATCTTTGCCTTTTGCAATTCTCAGGTTCGATTCCTCCTACAATTTTTTTTGATTGCGATTAGTTTGTACACATTTAAAAAAAATGGCTTCGCAAGGTGACCCATGACAACGATAGTGAAAAATACTCTTCTTAGTTCGAGGAGGGATATAGCATTACTGCTTTTAGCTCATAAGCTCTTGAACGGTGTATTGATGTATTATGTACCTGACATCCTAGCTGAAATTGGATTCCATGTCCCTGATAATTTCACGCGAGACCGCCATTTCATATGACTTAAAACAAGTTTAAGGACGAACTAGCTATCAAGTTCTAACTATACTATTTATTTCTTAAAACCTTTTTTTGTTTTTAAACTATGTTTTTCCCTATTTTTACCTTTTTCTTTGTATAATTATATTTGCCATTTTTGGTATTTTATTGCAATGTATTGATGTAAAACGGTTTTTGCAAAAAAAAAAATAAACATTAAAACAATGCCAAATAATGACTCTGATAATAATTTACTAACTTATTAAACGTCGTTTTTGTGACCTCTATAGCTATATTGAAGCATTTCAAAGTTAAACGAGGAGTTTAATATATTGCCTATATCAATTTATGAGACTCTTAATTGACAATGGAATCCCATTGTAATTATGGCATTAAAGTCACCATACTAAAAATGACTTATTCAGACAGGTTTAACCATGGGCATTGCCGGACGTGGAACACATATTATAATATCAAAAAAAGTTGGCCATTGGGGATTGTCTAGAAAAATTACAATTGCAATCAATAGTTAATAAACAAGAAGATCCTTTAAGATTTATGGTATCAAAAGTAGTGCGGTGTTTATGGGACCATTTTACAAAGCAAAGACATCTTGACAGGGGCCTCACTAAACGGTAAAAAATAATGATAGTGCGGAGACAGAAAAACTCATTTGAAATGCAGTTCGCGCTGTGTGGTCCGAAGATGCCGCGAGGCGAAACTCGGCACCAACTAATTAACCATCTGTTCAATAGAACTTACATGCGTTCATTCGGATGAATGATTCTTGGGGAAGGTTGGGGAGGACTCGGCTATTCAGATGTAGTTACTAAACACGCTTAAGCCATTTCAAGCAACATTTTGGTTTTGAATAGTGGTGTTTAATCAGGGTGATACCGATAGTATCTAAAATTCAAGAATGAACCACAAATATGGTTTATATTATTTTCGAATTATCGTGTATTAAATGATAAATGTATAAAAATAAATAATTTACATTTACGCGTGCTGGATATCGAACCTGCGACCTCTGGATCCGTAGCCGAGGATTTTAAACGCTCGACCACGGACGTAGCAAATATAAATATGATGTGAAAGATATTAAGGAAACTATCTCCATTCCTCGACTGAAGAATAGATTTTTCAAAACATAGTTATTAATTGGCAAAGATGAATCCAAAAATGCACGTAACACTTCACAATGTGTGTAAAACAGGTGCAAATATTTACGATAGTTTCTCCTAGATTTTAAAATTTTTCTACAGTTGATCAATAACAGGAAATATGGATGATACCTTGTGGTCTCTCATTTTTTTGCAGTTGTGTATATTTAAAAGGTCTATGGCTCCTTATTGAGATGTCGTCAAAAATTCCGGACCAAAAGAACTATGGAAATTTTATGTCCCCGGATCAGACCATTGACAAACTTTTATCAAAACACTCGAGCAGAATATTTTCACACAACAAATTTAATGCGATAAATAATTAAAAGGTTGTTCCTAGAAAACACTACGTTTCGAGCAGAATCCCTGAGTAAAGCTGGAGCGAGTAAGATAAGATAAAGCGTTACGCTAACAACAAAAGCTTATCAGTATCTTGCGTAAAATTTGTTTTGTTCAAAAAAGGCCACGAGAAAGATGATAAAACTTTGACACGCTATTTCACGCCATTTGATTACAAGCACGTGGTCGGGTTTCCGGTAAGGGAGTAAAAAATGCCAAATTCCGTGTGAAATACTATACGTTGATATACGAGTATTCTAAGCAAATTCCTTATTAAACATGTAATTAGGTGCGTACCTACCAAAGGTGTACACAATTCAAAATAATGTTCAGTCTTCGCGCTAATCCTTTGCATTTTTTTTCTGTTTTTGTTGCAAACAATATTTGTATTTTATCTATTCCTGAAATTAATTAAAACGTTTAATTTGACGACAACAATCCTTTTACGTGCTTATTAAAATCTCTTTCAAACATTTTTTTGGTATTTTATTATGATTGATGGATTTTGTTGGATCTGCTGAAAAAAGCTGGCTTGTAGGAATCTCATTCTTTGATCGTAAGATAAAATATTACAATATAAGAGTACCTACATATAACCTTAGTTTATTGTTTCAAAGTTTTTTTGTAGAAGTCCATTTTCACCATTTTTTGACCAAACAAGGAAACAGAGAAATGAGTCACAAATAAAAATAAAAATTGATAGAATTCAAAATAAAACCCTAGTACATATATCTATATTATATATATTTTCACCATACAGAAGTTGTGTTGCTGATTGGTGAAAATGCCGAAAATTTTATGTTTCTTTGGAATCATTAGATGAATGCGAATAAATGTTGTGTAAATGCATCTGTTACATATTTAACATTAAATAGCTATCATTATTCTTTTAACCTCGTTAATGGATTCAGTGTTGTAAATGTATGCATTGTGTTTAAATATATATATATATATATATATATATATATATATACAAAGCCTGTTCAAAAGAAAAGGTGAACTTTGAATTTTCTCGGGATGTGTACATTCGATTATCGTTTTTTTTTGTTGGTACACATATGTTAGCATTATCAGCCATTTTGGATTAGTGGTTTGTTTTTGACAACTGGAAAGGTTAGTCACGTTTTTGTGTGTTCTTCGATTTTTTACTTTTGAATATATAACATATATATATACATATATATATATATATATATATATATATATATATATATATAAAAAACACACGCAAAAATCACAAATGGAAAATAAACTTTAAATTTACTGTTCACAGTTTCTTGTATGCTTGTTTTGGGTTTGAGTAAATTAGTTTGTACGAGCTCCAAGGCAAAATGGTTGATTTTGCTCCGAAACTAGGATCGCGGGTTGAAAACCCGGTGAAGTGCTGATAAAATTTACGTTGGCGTATAGTTACAATATAATTTAATTTAACAAGTACCATTTAAAATACATTAGTAATATCAAGTACTTTATAGGTTATAATATTATTATTGAATAAAAAATGAATTATGATCTGATACTTTGATGTACAAGTAACTAAGATAAAATAAATAAGCCTAAAAGAGAGTAATAAGTCAATATCCATGATTTAATAAAACAAATTTGTAACTTTCAATATCATTTTCAATATCAATTCAATATCCACTGAAGGATTTCATCTTCATTTATGCGTTCGTTCTACCCACCATACAAACCATAACCTCAAAATATAATATATAACAGAGTCCCTTTTGAATTACAATAAAAATGGACATAATATTTTTGTTGCTTCGATTTGGCTTGTGAAACCTGTCAACAAACAAACTTAAATACGTTTAAGTTGATAGGCGGACCTAAGCTATGATTTAAATGCATAAATACATACTTGAGTTCAATTTTAAAGCTGCATAGTAATTTTATTTTGGATCATTCGATACAGATATCATAAATGGTTATAAGCTTTGACGGTACGCAATGGTCCGATGATGTAAAATACATCAGATGAGACCCTCACTAGCACAAGATCGTCTGAAAAAATACTCTCTGCTTGCCACTCTTAAAAACTCGGAGTGAGCCCAGACAAACACATCACTGTGTCCTATAATCTGCAATAAAACTTTATTATTATAATTATTACCTAAGTGAAATGATTCACTGCCTTGTCGGAATCAAAAGGTCAACATATTAGTTTCAATCGTAGATTAAAGGAAATTGTAATTGAGACCTTTATAATAACCATTAAGGACGTAAACTTTAATTGGAACATCTTTTTAATAGAACAGAAATAAAAAGTTAACTTCCAATTCAAATCTTTATCAAAGGATATACAATAAAATTACTTACGATATTACGTATGAGTTTACTGTGGGCTGCCAGGTTTCAGCAACGTGATGTCGATTGATATTTGAGCCCGGTGGACCTTTCGAAAACAGCTTTACAGCTGTCGTAGTGAACATTTATAATAAAGTAAGAATTTATTCCTAGATATGATAAAATACAAAATTAACTATTTTTTTTTATATCTGACTAGAGCACTGCTCCCGACTGTCCTGAGCCAGGTAAAGTATGGCATCCCTAATTGGGGTATGTTGAAGGGCTGAAAGAGAGGGAAGAGGAAAGAGATGAAGAAGAGGAAGGTTGAGAAAATAACCATATACAGATCTGGTTACTAAACACGGCATTTCGCATTTAAAGTAACGCTTCGCTTCTAAGTGGTGGTCTTTCATCGGAGTATCTACCAGTTTGAAAGTGCCGCTAATATGGGTACCATATTATATTACTACTCGAACCCGCGACCTCCGGACTCATAGCAGAGGAACTTAACTTCTCAAAAATGGAGATTGTCGAGATACTAGTGTGACGTAAGCGAGGTTAAAATGCAAGGCATCAAAAATGCCCGAATATTTTTGCTTTCTTACCTACTAGCATACGGGAAATAGGGTTTGGAGCTTGAAGTAACAATATATGGAGATAGAGCTAGTTATTTTTAACCAACCTATGCAAATTTGGGATAAATCACTTTCTCCGGGTTTTCACGTCGTATACAATGGAAAAAAAAGAGACAACGAAATTTCCCAAATTATCACACCTTTTCAAAGTATTGTAAGGATGGTCTTCGTGCCCGGCATCTCCGTTGACTCCGCGCACACGTTTCGATATGCGACATAAATGGACATAAGTCAACGGTTTTTTAGGTTATTTGCTATATTTTTGTTTATAACAATACTGTGAAAAAGTGGTTATACGAATAAAAAAAAACATTATGTCGACATGTGCTATGAATGAATGTATAAATACCCTAGCCATGCCCAGGTCTAGCCGAGTCCGGCAAAACTCATAAAAACTTACTACAGCAGCGCTCTCTCTTATATATTATTGCTCTGAGGTGTGGAGTCATTTAGGGACCCGCGAGGGTCACCTTTTCTCAATAAAACCAACCCTATATTCCAGAATTCTACATCGCATTATCCAGGAACTTGTCGAAACGAAATGTGACAATACCTCTCGAATATAATACCATTGAAGAAGGGATTAGAGGTAACAAAAGGACCGCAGATTTGTTTCCTAAATTCCTGAAGGTAAAAGGGATTCCTTGTTTACCCGCGAGGATTAATGTGGGCACCCCTTTGAATACCTACAACATTAGTGCTGTATTAAGTAGAGGAAACGTCAGAGTAAATGCGTAGATAAGGTACTTTTCTGACAAAGTTTGAATTAAGCGATTACCTCAAATAAGTACTCAATACATATTAATGTTATTTAAGTGTATTTACAATATTTAGTACATATTGTCGCCGGAAAGGCAAAAGGTCTGAAGCGCCATTTTGCGAAGGATACAATAGAGCACTGTCTTCACTACCTGGGTGGATTTTGAAAAACAAAGTAGCTCAATGCTCTCACTGAGTTACCTGAAGAAACAAAAAAGTTTAAATAATCCCAAACTTGTGTCGCTTGAGTTAAGCCTTCTCCCAAATGGTAAATATATTTAAGATGGCTGCAGGGCCACAAAAGTCTTCAAATCAAACGAGAGTCAGAGTATTCGATGCAGATTAAAAAACTGATCAAAACTGCATACTTAACTCATTTTTTTACCAAAGTGTCACTTAATCCCTTTTCCCTTTCCAACGACGATCTGTCGATGTGCACATAAAACATATTAAAAATCCATTCAATTCAAAATCCATTATTACAAAATATAATCATTTCTTTTGTGAGTACGACCGTGCGAGTGTGAACTTTTCAATTTTGATACTAATGTCGATGTCTATGTTGACAACTGGAAAAGTTAGTCACGTTTTTGTGTGTTCTTCGACTTTTTTTCTTTTGAAAAAAAATGGATCAATGAATATGTATTAAATTTTGCGTTTAAATGAAATAAAGTGCTCCAACGCAATTAAAATGTTGACTGTGGCATTCGGCGAGTCTACTTGGCTCAAAAAATTGTTTATAAGTGGTACAAGCGCTTTACAGAAGGCCGAGAAGATGTTAATGACGATGAGCGTCCTGGAGTTGTGGAAAAACAAATCATGGATTTTATTCTTTGATCCATTTTTTTTCAAAAAGTAAAAATCGAAGAACACACAAAAACGTGACCAACCTTTCCAGTTGTCAAAAACAAACCACTAATCCAAAATGGCTGATAATGCTAACATATGATAAACATATGTGTGCCAACAAAACAAAAAAAAATTAGATAATCGAATGTACACAGCCCGCGAAAATCAAAAATTCACCTTTTCTTTTGAACAGACCATGTACATCTGACACTAGAACGTTTATTTTAATGCATCAAAATATATTGTGATATTAACACCCGAATACAAGTCATGTCTATCTCGGCACATCACGTTTCATATGATGATAGATCATTGGTTATTAGCTCAGAACTAGTACACAGTATTATTTAAAATAAGTATGGTTTTCTATAACGATAATTTTTAACAGATATGCTTTGAAAAAATTACCGTTTACCAGCGTAACCCCTGAAAAAAAAATCAATGACGGCTACATTCACCGGTCAAATCCGATCGAATGCCATAATTCTATTTTGTTTTACTAGATGAATTAATATGTTCATCTACATTTATTTCTACTGTATCACAAGTGTTCATCTCTTATTTATTTTTTTTTGTGAATGTATTTTTGAAAAATTTACTAAAGAAATAAACCAAAAAATAACCAGAAAACCCTTAGCTACTAGCCGAAGTTTGCAGCTTACAAAATTCATTCCAATCCACATTTTTTGGCAGATTGGACTGATGTTTACAATACGTGATATTTCTTTTGAGTTTCAGATATATTTTTTTACCAACTATGTCTATGTTAGATGACGCCTTTTTTTTAACAGATAAATTTCTATTTCAAAGTTCCGAAGCTTTAAATATTTCACGATGCCAGAGCGTGCCGTTTGGTGAATAGATTGATCCGATAGACGAGTTTGATCTCATTAGTTTCACGTCTGCTTATTTGGACTACTTGTATGGAATCCAAATAAAATGTATTTAATTAATATATATGTCAATTCAATTCATACAAAATAATAAATAGTACACTTGCGGCACGTTCCAAAGTGGTAGATACTCGTGGTATTGCCCTGGTGAAAGACAGCCATTCAGAATCGAAACTTTGTAATTATTTGATAACTCCGATCCGCTATTGATCATGGTTGCACTTTGAAGCGTTTCCAGTTTTATTTTTAAAGTGAATACCGCACTAGAGTCCCAACCGTCTGGAGCCAGCGAGACTATGCCATTCACGATTGGGGTTTGTTGTGAAGCTGAATGTAGAGGAGGGGGAAGAAGAAAGGAAAGAGGAAGATTGGGAAGTACCTGGCTTTTCAGATCTGGTCACCAAACACGGCTAAACCTATTTCAAGCAACGTTTCGACTGTGATACTTAAAATATCTACCACTCTGGATAGATGGTTTTGACACGTTGACGGTAGAGCGTATTGATTAAGAAGTGGATGGAAAATAAAGTAGGGGATGCCCTAAGAAGACATGGTACGATCTAGTGAATCATATTCTTGAGTCAGGTCATGTCAAGAGTTGGAATAACAAAAGATTGTATATGAGACGATAAACGGATCAAAGAGATATTTAAAGAGTTGTGTTGCACTTTATATTACGTTTCTACTCCTGTGGAGAAGTAGCCAAAAACTGTCGAACATTTTCCTCCTTTTGTTAAAGCAGCTTTGGAGTCTGCTTCTATTACTCTGCAAATCAAAATAAATCATGGATTCTAACATTCTTCACACGCTACTTCATGACACTGTACTAATCGCTTAGATACGTACGATCAAAATTTTATATAATTTTATGCTACCAATGGATTACCCAATCATAATCAAGCAATAAATATCTCTGAAGCATTGCGATTCATGTAACTGTATCTCCCTTGTGAATTGTAGTATCTACCACTCTGTGACACGCCCCAAATATACTATATTCTAATTAAATATTTAAAAAAAACACATGTTGATTACATAAAATTTGTTTACGCACGCCGGGATTTTAACCTGCAACCTATACATTCGTAGTCGAGCGTCTTAACCACTTGACCATGGAGGCTATCAGGCCGTCGTTAGATCTTCGTTTGAATCTTAGCTTGCGCAATACCTTTACAATAATTTGGTCTCGAGTACAGAGGGCCGTTAACTCGCTAACTACCTATTTCCGTGAAAAAATGACTAATTCAAAGTACCCGGTGCTGACCTTGTACTAATAGATTACATATTAAAATTATAACGATGGATGTTGAATGTCCACGCTACGATTGCCAGTAATATACGTAGTCGCCTCCGCAGTTCATATTTCGACCAATTCGTGCAAGTAATCGAAAACTTGTTACACCTACGCGATTGTTCCCACTGGTGGATAAAGAGTACTTGGTTGTTATTACTATTTGTTGCTATGTGTTGTACACACGATGGGAAAAATTTCTCTGTAATTATGTGCACATGTTCAAATAAAGATGCTGTACACAAATCATGGCGTGTCGCCGTAGGGGAAGGCGGGTGGAAGGGCTCGTCTGAATTACGATTTAATTTCTAAATTCCGCTCCTTCAGTTCCCATTATCACCTTAAAAGGGAGAAGGCGTTTGAATAATTGAGCCCTTGCACGCAAAGACGTTATTATTAAAAGTGAACATATTTTCATCATCATCAAATCAGTAAAATCCGTTATTGTCGCGACCGGGATTTAACGCCGAGATCTTTCGCTACCCGAACCACTGCTCTATCCAACTAATTAACTAACTAACCATCACGCCGTTTCTCCGCAGGGGTAAGCAGAGAGGACGGACCGCCATATAACTCTATCTTGGCACACACTCCTTGCTTCATTTACATTCATATATCGTCTCATACATACTCTTCTGTTATTCTGACTCTTCACATGACCCGATTTAAGTATTTGATTTACTTGATCGTGCCATGTCCTTCTCGGGCGTCCTCAACTTCTTCTTCCATTCACTTTCGCATCATATATTCTTTTCACACTCCTTCTTCGTTTATTCGCTCTACATGCCCAAACCTCTATCTAATGCGCTAAAAATGATTACGAAAATGTTTTGAACAACCGTATTTCCACAGTGTATCTAGTATTTTAAAATGTTAACATTAATTTAATTTTAATAACTGCATAAAATACATTTTATCTTGTGGTTTCCTGATCAGAAAAACATGCTTAGATTTATCGTATTTTTTTTAAATTGCACTGAAAATCCTGTTTTTCCGGATGTCTAATATTTTATAGACCTTTTACGATATTTTATCCATCCACTCTCATCGGTAAAACTGGACAACCGCTAAGTTCGTATTTGGCTCACAATCTCGATATCGTCAACGTTGCTGAGTGTATTTTTCACTCTAGGTACACTCAAAATGAGAATTCATTTAGATGACCCTCTGCTAAGTGTTGAACTGTCAAGGTGATGGTTCAAAGTCGAGTTGAGCATAACCCCAATGTGAAAATATTAATTAGATTATCTGTCCAAAATATCAAAGAATATTTTCTTCACACTTTTTCATTACGATTTTGTTTTAAGCTGATCCATATATTTTTGATATTACGTTTCGCATGCATAATCCAAGATTATTAATACTATGCATAGTGCTCTTTTCCCATTTCCTATATTTCCCTCTGGGACGCATTGTATTTTCATATTATTGTTCTACTTTCAAACACCCTTTGTCACTTTTAACATCAGTCAGTGAACCCGTAAATGTATGTTTCATCAAATTTTATTCCAAATAACCGGTTAGTAGCTGAGTGTACAAACGCGTCGATTTCCTACCCGGCCGTCGTGGGTTCAATTGCTCTGCTAGCTAAGTCCTCCATCATTGCACAAGCAGCACCTTCCGCTTATTATGATGGCAGTAGGAATATTTGTCTTTCTTTTTAATAACAATGTATATTTATATAAACTAAAAATAGGCTTTTGCGGGAATGTGTAAAGATACAATTTTTAAACAACCGCAAACCATTAGTCCCTCTTCTGTGTGGTTGCAATATTTTAGAAATGCGTTACATTTATTCCTAAACAAAGAAAACAGTAATCATAATAAACGCGTTACAGAAAAAATGACAAAGATAACATCCTCCGACATTAAAACAATTACAACACGAAAATTACACAATTGTTTATTTTTTAAGACCATAACACCCGAATGGCGTTGACCATGTTTGTTTTAGTGGTAAAATAATGATGCTTAATAAATGGTTTGAATTTGCTCAACAGATTCTGTCGTAAATTCACGTTACAATGGCTACCACTCGGATCATAGAGACATCAAGTCGTAACAGTATAAAAATATATACTGGGAGTTGGGAGTAATCATTCGTAAAAGTGGCAAACGTCAAGCCGTGCTGGACGAAGATGTGTGAAATGACAGATGAAAAGACGACGGGACTTAACGCTGGCTAATAGAGGCATCATGCTTCTAGAAGCTGCACTCGACTGGTCCGCACCAAAGGTAGTCACACTCGAAGCTCGGATCACTCAACAAGGAACAGATTATCAGCCGTAATTGACAGGTGATTCACATTCCTCAGATAAGGTGGTAGCGGAACTTTAGGTTTACTGATGGACATAATTTTATTGAAATACCGAAAACATTTTATCAATCGAATGACATACGATTCAAATTCTCAGATGGAGTGGATTTTAATATCCCACAACACAAAAACGACAGTGTTTGTATCTTACAAAATGACGCATGAATTTATAGTTCTCGGTTCCATCAAACATTCAATTAATACTGTTCAATACTTGTAACTACTAATAATTAAGCTAAACCGATCGATCATTTCAAGAATCAAAGTATTTTAAGTCTTTATATAATCGATCATTTCGAAATGCATATCTCCATGAGGCCCTTTTCTAATTGGACTTTTATTATTAGTGGAAGATGCAATAACAAGTTGTTAGACAGAATGAAATGTCTTAATAAAGTCATTACATATGACGGCCTCGATGGTCGAGTGTTAAGACGCAAGACTGCGATTCCAGAGGTCGCGGGTTCGAACCAGGGCGTGCGTAAATAAAATTGATTTGATTAATACGTGTTATTTCACATTTCGTTAATACAAAGTATATCTTGCGGCAAGTTCAAAAGAGTGGTAGATACTATCAGTATCGCCCTGGTGAAAGACCAATGTTCAGAATCAAAACGTTGCTTAAAATGGCTTTAATTAATTATTCATTTTACTTAGCCGTGTTCGGTAACCAGATCTGAATAGCCAAGAACTTTCCCACCTTCCCGTTGCCCATCATTTTCTATACCTTAAAGCCTTTAGCCTCACAATATACCCCGTTTGAAGATGTCATAGTTTTACTAGCTCTAGACGGGTTGGGAGCAGTTGGGACTTTTGTGAGGGATTTTCTACAAAATATAAAATACACTATAAAATTTTGTGAGTGATTTACCATAAAATATAAATATGTATTTTTTTAATGTGAGTACTCACTGCTTTCGACTCAATATTCTCTTCAATACCTGTAGTCCTTTTAAGAATTGTAAGGGTAACTATACAAAGTGAGTCCATAGCGAAAAATAGCAAAGTGCCTATATTTGAAACAAAATGCAAGAGGAAAAAAAGGTTCTCCATAATGTTTTTTAGGTGTGTCGTTTTCTTTACTAACTTTACCGCTATTCGTATGTAGACTTATGATATTTTAATGACCATGTCGTCGCTGGAAAGGCAAAAGGCATTAAGCGACACTTTTTTTCTGCATCAAATGCTCTGACTTTCGTTCGATTCTGAAGACTTTGTGTGGCCCTTCAGCCATCTGAAATATATTTACCATTTGGGAGAAGGCTCGATTCAAGCGACACAAGCTTGGGACTTCTTTAGCTTTTCAAGTGACTCAGTGAGAATATTAAGTAACTTGGGTAAACTTTTTTTTCAAAATCCAACCAGGCACTGAAGACTTATGAATTTTATTCTAAAATAAAATGAAAACTTTAAAGTGCTCTGGTGCAAACTTCCCGAAATGGCGCTTCAGCCATTTTGCCCTTCCGGCGACGATGTGCTATTCAATAAATGCACCAGCCTCGGCTGTAGGTGAATCTATGCGGTAAACTAGATTCACTTCCAAAGCAACACGCGTATATTATGAGAAATCGAATTCCACGAAGCCTGGAATCGGAAAACTGGTTGAAGCATGACGCCCACTATACAAATAAAAATACAAAAATCTATGTTTTATTGGGGGTATAGTACTTGCCCTCGACGTAAACATTTTTCCCACGCTTTTTTCTCAACGGCCTCTTCACTCAAATCCATGTGTCACTAGTATTTGTCGATTACTGTCGGTATTTAGTTTACGATTATTGACATTGCGGTGACGATTTGCGAGTTGTTTTGTACAACATGGATATCGATGAGAGGATGACAAAGTTCTTTGATTCGATGAATAAGTATTATGATGTGTTGGTACTTCCACTAATCATAACTATTTGAAGAACTGTGAAATAACTTCGAGAGTTCACGAGTAAATATTTATATCAAAGTGGTGTCAGGTGGCGACTTAATCTTGAAGTTGGGCGACAAACAACCTAAACTCCTTCCAATGTCACTCTTTAAATTCATTCATGGACTTTTCAGGCTGTTGTAATGTAACACTTTCAGAGATCTTCCCACCAAGGGTACATCTGAACTCTCGGGTGTAGTTAGCCTTGTTTAAAACCTGAGGGCTGGATATGAAAAATTTTTATTTGATTGTTCTATTAAACTTTTATTCTATTAATTTCCCTCGCCATCCTTATCTCGAATGCTTGGAGTCTCTCGTTGCCTCCTTTCAAAGGAGTCAGGTTTCGAAAACTGTAAACAATATGGGGAGGATTTTAACGTGGAGACACATAGCTCTATGTCTAGCCATAACATGATAACTTTCCGTGGGTACTATTGCACACAATTAAAATATAGAGATAATTAAATTACAAAGAGCTACTCGCAAAGTGATTGAAAGTAAAGAGTCGCCCAGCTTAGAATGACTGAAAAGTGCTCCCATATTTGAAGAAGTCACACGAGCGATGTAAAAAAACTCCTATACAAACAAACGAACACAGGTTTAGTATTAAAGCGAACGCTCATTTCAGCGAAAAGTGTAACTTTAGCGTTTCCAAGTGTTGATTTTGTAAACTTTCAGACATACTATCGATTTGAGATTTTATCCCATCCCATATGCCATAACTCGCAAACTAATATTTGCGTAATGCTTTGTTGGATTTAGTGTTATATTTGGAGAGATATCGGACAAACAATAACTCAAGTACAGACGACACTGAAAGAGTTCACTCGTACCTTCATACAATTTATTTGGGACTTGAACAAAACTATTCAAAAATAGATAATTCTAATTTTTAGGTTTCTTAATTTTATTTAAACAATAATTATTATTATTTTAATTTAAAAAAAAAAACTATTTTTAGTTAAAGCTCTTCGATGTAATTATGTTTTACGCGTGACAGCTGTTTTGCCTTCTGAAGGCATTATCAAACTTTCAAACGTAAAAATAATTACATCGCAGAGCTTTTAACTAAAAATTGTTTAAAAAAAAAAATTAAAATAATAATAATTATTGTTTTAATAAAATTAAAAAACCTAAAAATTAAAATAGAGTTCTACAAAATAAACTTTTAAACCATAAATATAGATAATTCTATTTCAGTTCAAAGTAGTTTTGATCGTCAATTACTACTATTGGAATAAAACAATGAAGAAATGTTAAAAACACCCATTTTAGATAAATGGTATTATAAGGTTTATTTTAGTTTAAAACAATGAGATTGACCAGAGCAATGACTGCAGAAGGTCGGTAAACTATCATTTATAAACATCTTTGGTAAAAAAAACATCAACCTGGAATGAAACGTACCCACATATTTGCAGGTGAAGCTGCAATCTACTACCTACTACGCTTGCACTAAGTGTCAACAATGCAACCGGCTGCATACAGAATGCACTGACACTAAACACTTCGCTGGAAGGTACGTAGCACAGAACACGGTGCTTTAAAGTCTAGTACCTCTCTCACTTTGTAATTCAACTGAGAAGTGATTGAATTAATTGAGCCATGCTCTCAATGAACCGAGACTCAATTCAAACTTAGATATTATGCACTCCGTGGAGAATGTTGGTAATAAAACTTTCATTGCTTTTTTTAAAATATGCTGTGTGTTTATTAAATCATTAAACAAAGCTAAAAAAAGAGAAAGCTGAGAGAAAATACATTAAAACTATTTATTGGTGATTTTAAGAGTTAGCTAGCTTTATGTAAAGTGCACGTAAATATTTCGGAATTCTGTGCGGTTTGCGAGAGTCCAGATTGTTTTCACATTAAACCCAACTGTAATTGACCCATGCGTATTTTTTTCCACAAACATTCAGACTCCAAATACTCTCTTAGCACGTTAAGTTGTAGACTTTATGCAAGAACAACTTCTTACTTTGGATTAGTAACCGCTAATAATTAATTAAAAAATGTACTCAAAAATAATCCGTTCCTTCCTCATTCTGCACACCAAATTTTTTTTTATTGTTTTTATTTGGAGATGGTCCGAGCCGTTTTAAGAAGAATCTATTTACAGAAATCATGAATTCGATGAAAGCGATTCTTAAGTATTTATATAGTTTGCTGGCTCCATTCTACGGAACTATCAACTGCTCAATTTTAGATGTCTGTTGGACGTCTGTGCGTAGGAATTTGACATGCTGAAAACTTGTTCCGTTTGAGCTGAAGAGAAGTGTAGACGATGCGTATTATAAAATAGTCACTAAGGAAACTTGAACGTTCATTCGCGTATCGTTTTCTTAGGCACTATGTGGAATGTGTCAAATTCTTCATCATCTTCTGCGTGCCTAGGTAGACACTTGTCAGTATCTAGATTAGGCTCCCGCAGGTGTGTCAGTGCAGCACTCTGGTTCACGAGTTCGCAAGAAAGAACTACAGATTGTTTTTGTGGCGATATTTTTTAGTCGGTAAGATAACGCACCTGTTTTAATCTAGTTTTCACATTCTAATATGAGATCTTGCTACCCGCCGAAGTGAGTGCACGCCTTTTGGCCTTTATGGCTCTTTGTATTTTACATCGCGCGGTCGGTAGTGCAAAAGGAGTTAGAAAAGTGGTGGCAATCAAAGCAATCGCCTTTTGTTAATCATCAACCATCATCAGCTGCACGTACATAATATTTTTTTGTATTATTTGCATTATGCGAGGACCCAGATCAAATCGTTTTGAGGTGTGTTGCTGATTACTACACTGGAACAGCGTGAGAGAGAAGCTAGTTGAGGGATTCCCTACAGCCTCGAGGAAAGTGACAACAAGCTCATTAGACGAAGCTCATAAAGTTCAAATCTATAAAGGCTAAGGTCATCGTCGATTCAGAGGCAATGAACACAAATAATTATGTTTACCAACACTTCACATTATAATAGTAGTTTGCCTTCATCATGTTTTTAGTTCATTCCGTCATGTTTCAACATTTGATGGGAATTAATGTATATTATTAAAATGATTACAGCTCTTGGGAATGCTGTCCTCGTTCTAGCGGTATTTCAATGCAAAATGCTTCGAGGAACTTGCGTCATTAGTACCTTCGACACAGCTGCATAGCAAGGAAATTGGCCAAACGCACGCCTAGCTTTTGTACACGGTTGACATTTGATATGTGAGAACGGGTCGCTTTTACGACTCAACAGCTTGGCTGTGGAATGATTTGCCAACATCTGTGTTTTCCCTTTCTACATGATAAGTCTCTTTTAGAAACAGGTTCACTCCTTCCTTTCCTCAAAAAAACCCTACACCAAAAGATGACATAGGCCCCGAAGGAAATTATTTCACTCAAGGCCTCCTGTGTGAAGTAAATGTTTTAAAAAAAAAATTCTTTTCTATTTCTTACATTGATTTTATTTATTTCCATTTTTATTGAATCTAAAAATTAAATGTTTTATGACGAAATGTTGGTAATTAAATTAGTAAAAATGTTACTAATGAATGGCAAAAAAATTATATGCAGTTCGAAAGATCTACCCGATATAAAAATGATTACTTCATGTCCTTAAAGCTCTGAACTCTTGTTCCTGTGTATTTTCAATGTACGAACAAGTAGAATAATATTATGCTTATTCACTTATTTTCGCTAATGATGGATTCTGCGAGGTTGATGAAAAGTTAAGGTCGCAACAAGGCTTATTACTTCAAGTTCAATTGTTCTACCATTATAGGTCTGTATTTTAGTTCCACATTCCATACATTGAAGAAATAATGAGTAGGCGCGTTCAACAATCAGAGATCACAGAATGTTTCTTTCTGAACGCTAGCGATCTGGCAGATTGAGTACACTCAAGATGACTGGCAATTTATTACCTTTATTGGGATCAGTTTTCCAATAAGGCGATCGGCTGCCGCGGGCCTCGCGAAACGGTGGGTGTCCGTTGTTCAGGACGGCCTTACCTATTAAGATCATCAGTTTAGATTAAATATTTATAATATTATCTACTATTAGCCAATGGCAGTTTTAGAAGAGGATTAAAGAGTATTGGCATGCAGGTTTTTTGTTGATTCAGTATTATTTATAATATCATCGTTGTAATGCTTCTGAACCGATACGATGTTTAAGACACCCAGAGGTATGTTATCGTATCCCGCACAAGATGGGAGGATAATGACGGAGATAACGGGCGATTACTATTAAATATATTTTGCAAAATACTCCAGTGCTTGGATTCCAACGAAGGAAACCGGAACGCTGCTCTGCTTTATAATCAGTATAATCACAATCCATCTGCTCTACACTTCCTCTTCTAACACAACCTGACCTAATTAGCATACGTGGTTCCTGTTCCCGCACTTTGGTTCCTGAATTTATCTAGAGTGCCCAGCTGCTTGGAGCTGGTGGGGCTATGGCATCCACAATTATTAAGGTATGTCGTGAGAATGAAGCGTGGGAAGAGCAGGGTTACACTTCTATAGTAATTTCAAGCAACGTTTCGTTTTTATTTTTATTTATAGTGAATACCGCACAAGAGTCCCAACTGCTCCCAACCGTCTAGAGCCATTGAGACTATGGCATCCCCAATTGGGGTATGTTGTGAGACTGAAGGTAGTAACGGGGAGGGGAAGGAAATAGGGAAGAGGGAGATTGAGAAGTACCTGGCTATTCAGACCTGGTCACCAAACACGGCAAAAGCCATTTCAAGTAATGTTTCGATTCGGAATGGTTGTCTTTTACCAGAGCGATACTTATCTACCACTCTGAAACGTGCCGCAAATATACTTTTTTTATTATTTTATATGAATTAAATGTGTTATGACACATATTAATTAAATAAAAGTCATTGGAGCACGCCGGGTTTGAACACGCGACCTTTGGATTCGTATTCGAGCGTCTTACCACTCGACCATGTATTTGGCTTCTCACGTGGTATAAGAAAAAAGCTCTAAAAACTATGACTGTGGGTTTTTAGTTGAAAAACGGAATGATTTTAAAGCAAACCATAATTCTGATAGAATTGTTAAAACCGAGAATTGGTTTGAAAAACTAACCCATTGATAATGAATGCAAATTACAATAAACACGCAGTTACGATGCGCAAGGATCGCACATAACTAATTGAATTAATTTTAAATGGCTAATAATGCCTTCTGCATTCATATATTAAAACAAAACATACACTTATGCCGTGTTCACAGTGGGAGTCAAAAAGCCCCAGGCGTATTTTTCTAACCGTGTTGTTTGATCAGCAATGTTATCACCTAGGGTATATCAGTAATAGGATGCTGTAATTGAAATGCTTATCATAGCAAGACTATACTCTGTCGTTCCTTATTGACTCAATTAACATTTTTAAAACACGATCAGAAATAATCAAAATGTAGAGCAATCAATCACAGCCTACTGAAAAATGCACTGAAACATCTTCCAGTTACAAATTGTGTAAAATAAAATAAAAAGAGTATCGAATAACAGATACAAAAATATTGTAGATGAAAATAACTAATAATATTTAATAAATAACAGGTTCGAAGATTGATATTGACGTGTTAAATATATCAGCGACATTGGAGTATGTGTTTACCAGATGTTGCATTCGTCGCATAGGCGTGTTGAATTATGAGGTTGAGGCAGAATTGCTACAATAGTACGGTAGGTACTGCCTTGTAACCGCCCTGCTAGGAACATGAAATGAAATCAAGTTTAATAGTTCAGGGCTGTCAATCATTCTCCTCTTTAGTTATCTTATAATTGATGATCGTCAATTCTTACAAGGATCAAGAAAGGGACGCTTAGATGGTTTGGGCATGTAGAGCGAATGAACGAAGAAAGGAGTGTGAACAGAATATATGATGCGAAAGTGAATGGAAGAAGTAGTCGAGGACGCCCGAGAAAGACATGGCACGATCAAGTAAATCAAATACTTGAATCGGGTCATGTGAAGAGTCAGAATAACAGAAGAGTATGTATGAGACGATGTATGAATGTAAATGAAGCAAGAAGTGTGTGCCGAGACAGAGTTGTATGGCGGTCCGTCCTCTCTGCCTACCCCTGCGGGTAAACGGCGTGATGGTTAGTTAGTTAGTTAGTTAGTCAATTCTTACTTAACAGCTAGTATCCAGGAATCTAGCCAACACGGTACTTCTGTAAGAGATGTTGAAGATATTGCTGATACTTCCACTTTGTCGACTCCTCGGTGACATTTAAATTAGCGGCTTCCTGAAAATGCTTCTTTGAAACAATTTATAATAATGTTCCTATCCTAGTATAAAGCATACACCCTGATAACACTTTTCAACTCTGAAAAATTCACCGCCTATTAAAATCAATGTCAGATACGACCAGCTTGATTTTTATAGCTGTCTGCAAAGCACCTTGTAAGCACTGAATGAGCTTACTAATCGCGAAGCTTTATTTCTCACGTTGACTTAACCAAAGATATGTTTGCTGCCAATCTTTTTGGTTGAACGAGCCCTCGGATCGCCGATCGCAGATGTACAAAATATTCTATTTGGAACGTGGCCAATAATGTTTTCCCCGTTGATATAGAGTTTCCTAGGTGCTAGATAGTTGGATACAGGTATAATTTAAGTAGTACCTAATGCCTTGGTAATCCGCTCAGGATGCCAATAGGTTCTTGATATTCGACAAGGACAGAGACATAAATAATAACGATGTTGGTGATGACATGCTTCAAAAATATATTTAAGCGAGCAGTTTCTAGAAACTGCATTTGCGACGGCCTCCATGTTCGAGTGGTAAGACGCTCGACTACGAATCCAAAGGTCGTGGGTTCAAATTCGGCGTGTGCCAATAACTTTTATTTAATTAATATGTGTCATAACACATTTAACTAATATACAAAATAATAAAAAGGATATTTGAGGCACATTTCAGAGTGTTAGATACTCTAAGTATCGCCCTGGTGAAAGACCACCATTCAGAATCGAAACGTTACTTGAAATGGCTTTAGCCGTGTTTGATGACCAAATCTGAATAGCCAAATACTTCCTCAACTTTCCTCTTCCCTATCTTCTTCCTCTCTCCACTACCTCCAGCCTCACAAGATACCCCAATTGGGGATGCCATAGTCTCACGGGCTCTAGACGGTTGAGAGCAGTTAGGACTCTTTTGCGGTATTCTCTATAAAAAATTTTTATTTATTATAAGCTGCTTGATATCAGCACCATGCGTTGGGAAGAAATTGAATCAAATCGCAATAACTTCACTTAGAAAGACCTTCGGTCAGGTGTCATTTTCGGTGCCGCACAGTCCAATGTTAGTTTTTCATGCCAATGAATTCCCCATAAAGCAGACAGCGTAGAAACCTTTGTCATGCTAATGTACTCTGACAGCGAATAAAAATGTTATGTCTTCAATATATCATACTTAAACGGTTTATCTGGCAACATGTTATGGTCTTCCGTGTTGCCAGTTCAAAAAAGAACAATAACTTCTTCGGACATGCAGATTTTAATAAAAAAGCTTGACCATGTTGAACATCTCACGACATAAATTAGTGAGTTCAGCGACGCAATAACTTATCAAGTTCACGGTTCATTTCGAAATATACATTCATCTGTGCCATACTAAACATAACATTAACTTTTATTGCTTTTAGATGTTAGTATTGTAAACTTGGGAAAGCTCGCCCTAAAACGATGTCATCACCAAAAGATATTTCATTTGAATTAGTGTTTCAAATAAAATTGACACCTTTCTCTTTAATATAATGCAGCTTGATCAATCTATTTTTTTTACGAATTTGTGTGCAGAGATAGTGCTAGACACAAAGCTGAGATTTGTATTATCACTATTTGATTGTTAGAACGCACTTTTAAAATTGGTCTGCAAAGGGAAGTCACATGCACGAACATTTCGGAAATCAAATGAAAGTAATTGTCTGGTGAAAATTATGCTTTGTCACGTGACTGATATTATCGAGACAATGAAAGTCTGGAGACCGTAAGATTGATAATACTTCTTCATTGGAAGAAGATCGCAGCAGAAAATTAAGAGATTTGTGACTTAGCAGCCAAGTAATGTTTAAGATTTTTATGAGTAATTTTATTGGAAATCGGAAAGTATTGAAGGTGTGAAAAAAAAACTTGAAGAACTTTTAAAAAAATCTAAAAAGTTTGATTTGAGACTGTCCAGCTATAATTGCGTTACTAAAACTATGCATTTCTCAATCGTTATTGACGAGCTTTTAACAGGCTTTAATTACAATATGTAATTAAAGTGTAATGCTTGAGTTAAAAATGTGCTGTAAATATTTAGGGAGATCCACTTGGCAACTAATGAATTTAATTGCTTTAAGACGACCTGTGCGGTGTTGGAAATTTGTAACGGACAAACATAAATATACAAAGATCTAAGCCGAACGGAACGTACTATGTATTGCCCTTAAACGAAATCACGTTCAAGTGGCCTTCAATCATAATGCGTACACATTTAGAATCCTTAATTTATAAAAGCAGTACTAATGTAGGCGTCTGCTATTTATTTTTGGATATGAATTTGCTGCACGAGCACAGAGAACAGGGCACAAAAAACCGTGTGCTAAAAATTCGTTTTTTTTTTAGTCTCGAACTTATGACGCTTGAGTCGAGCTTTCTCCCAAAATAGTCATAAAAGTCAAGCGAGAAAAAACTGCATATAGTCGTCAACGCGAAAATACCTCATATGTTAATTGTGAGTTAAATATGAAATTGCGTAGAGGTTCAATTTTGTACTTCAAGTTTCAATTTTTTCATGGGTGAAAATAAATTATTGCATCTAAAACTAAAAAGCGCATTTTTGATGTCTCAAAAACACAATCTGTCACTCTCAAAATGAGTTTTTAATTTCCTCCTAAAAAATTACGCTTTTCACACATAGTAGATTTTCGACGAAAGTGTCTTTTAAGCCATTTTGACTTTCCATTGTCGATATTGTGCTAAATAATAATACTGTGTATTTTTAATGAAATTCTACTTTTCACATTTATTTACATTAAATTATTCTACTGAAGAAACCTAAAAAAGCTTTTACGAACATACAACAAGAAACAAGATTCTTTTTCTGGGACGTATGACTGAGGTATGTTGTGAAGCTGAAGGTAGGGAGGAGGGGAAGGAGATGAGGAAGAAATAGGTTGGGAAGTTACGTGATATAACGTATGACAATTCTCAGCATTCCGGTGCAGCCGCTACCAACTGTCTAACCAAAAAAAGAACAAGAAGGGTATCTTTCACTGCAAATGGGTTTCTGGCAGAGTGGTCCAAAAGCGTCGGTTTTGAACTAAGAGGTCGCGGAATCAATCCTCTCCAAGCCAACCCCTCCTTTATAGTACAATTACAGCTTGGGGATTATTGACATATCGTCGCCGGAAAGACAAAAGGGCTGAAGCTCCATTTTGGGAAGGGTACACCAGAGCACTTTAAAGTTTTTTGTTTGTTTTACAATAAAATTCATAAGTCTAACTCATTTTTTAATTTTTTTTTATTTTAAGTTAACACCGTCCAAACTGTTTTCAACCATCTAGAGCCAGTGAGACTATGACATCCCCAAATAGGGTACGTTGTAAGGTTGAAGGTGGTGGGGAAGGGAAGAAGATGGGAAAGAGGAAGGTTGGAAAGACTGAAGCCATTGGGACTTGGGCATCCCCAATTTAGGTATGTTGTGAGGATGAATGTAGTGCGAAATGGAAGGAGATGGGGAAGAGGAAGGTTGGGAAGTACCTGGCTATTCATATCTGTTCACCAAACACGGCTAAAGCCATTTCAAGCAACTTTTTAATTCTGAATCTACCACTCTATCTACCAATGCTCTCACTTAGTTACCTGAAGCCTAAACTGGTGTCGCTTGAGTCAAGCCTTCTACTAAATGGTAAATATATTTTAGATGGCCGAAGGACAACAAAAGTCAAAACGAGAGTCGGAGAATTCATTGCAGAATAAAAATACTCATCAAAACTGCATATTCAACTGTTTTTGCCTTTCCAGCGACGATATTGTCAGTTAATTTGTAACTGGGATGGGTTTATCCATTTTCATTGACGTATTCTGATTGAAAGACCTTAAAATCAACGTTTGTAAAATAAATGCTCGTCTTGACCTTTACAATTTCACGCAGCATTAATCACTCTGTCCAACAATCTCGCACTTTTTCCTCGCATCCTCGGAAATCTTCGCCTCGGAATGGCAATCGCATGACTTGGCGAGAATATAACATGTTGTTCACGCTCTTTTGAAATAATGAGCTGGGAGTTAGAGGGGCAAAAGTGATGGTAGGGAGAGATTTCTTTTATTGTGAATACCGCACAGGAGTCCCAACTGCTCCCAACCTTCCAGAGCCAGTGAGACGAGTGAGACTATGGCATCCCCAATTTGTGTTGTGAGGCTGAAGGTAGTAGGGAGGGGAAGAAGATGGGGAAGAGGAAGATTGAGAAGTACCTAGCTATTTGGATCTGGTCACCAAACACGGCTAAAAGCCATTTCAAGTAACGTTTGGATTCTGAATGGTGGTCTTTCACCAGGTCGATACTACGTAGGGTATCTACCACTCTGGAACGTGCCGCAAATATACTTTCTGTAATTTTATATGAATTAAATGTGTTATAACACATAAAAATCAATTGGGCTGGAACCTTAGAGCAATAATATACAAGAGGTATAGCTGTAGATCAATCTGTAGTCAGTTTTTACTAGCTTTTACCTTGAATTAACTGACTCGGTTGGAAAAGGGCGTGGCTAAGACTGGGGCTACGGTAATTGTATATCCATTCACAGCCCATGTCGACATAATGTTTTTGTTTATTCGTATAGCCACTTTTTCAAAGTATTTTTATCAATAAAATATAGCATGTAAGCAAAAAAACCGTTTAGTTGTGTCAAGTTTAGTGCCATAATAAAAAATGTGGGCGGAGTCCCGCGGTGGCCTAGTAGCTTAAGATCATTGCGTCACTACGTAAAAGCGGGGAATTAAATTTGTTGTCTCTTTCTCTCTTATGGTGTACGATATAAAAACCCGGAGAAAGTGTTTTTTCGCAAGTTTGTGTAGGTTGGGTAAAAATAATTAGCTATCCCTCCATATATTGTTACTTCAAGGCTGGAACCCACGACCTCTGGATTCGTAGTCGAGTGTCTTGCCAGGCGACTACGGAGGCCGTCAATTCTAAGCAAGTGGTTGAGTTAGGATCACCGAAGGGATAAACCGATAAAAGTGTATTATGGGCATGTCTGGTGTGTCCGAAGTAAGCTCAATTTTTCCTTTCTTGAATTTAAATGACCTGTCTGGAGTCTAGGAGTTGAAAGGTCTTATGTTAATTGGCAACAACTTTTTCAATGCCATTTTCACTGGCTCTAGACAGTAACCTGTCTATATTGACCCCCAGGGGTCGATTCCGACCAGCAAAGGTCCACACGAAAAAATTGGGGGTATGAGACGCAAATGGGGGTCCACGAGAGTTCATTCCATTTGGGCAGGCCATTTTGGCTTCGTAATAATCCACCTCACAGATAGTACCTTACGTAATACTCTTTTATAATAAACATTAATTCCTTGATTATTTAATTATAATATTTTTTTTTTTTGCCATTTGCTAGTAGTTTTCGATTTCAAATCTCTACCGACTAGTGCTATATTTTTGTTGATTTGCTAGTACTTTTCAATTTGAGATCTCTACCGACTAGTACTATTTTTTACAGTTCGACTTCAATTGAAGTGTTCATCGCGAAGGGTTTATTTCAAAGAACTAGCAGTTCCTGAAGCGTTCACAAAACCTTGAAGTTTTTCCCAACGCTAAAAAAAACAATATTAGGAAAGCAGGGGGTCTACACAAAACAGAAAAAATCGGCAAGTGGTCTACGGGCCAAAAAGTTTGGAAACCTCTGGTCTAGACGGTTGGGAGCAGTTGGGACTCTTGTGCGGTATTAACTATTAAAATAATATATATGTGTATATCATATTTTGGAAGCCAATATTACAGAGAATAGTTAAATAAATAAATCGTCACTTGTTCCCCTCTTCTGGGCAGTTCTTCAATTATAAGAAATTAAATCAGGACTGGCTAAAATAAGACTTGAAACAAATTCAATTAATCAAAGTGAGGTTCTTCTAGCTGACCGCTACAGGGTGACACGGTTGTGACACGTTATTGAGATGATAATGCATGACATTGACATTCTGGTTTCATCATGTTGATGCTATATTTAAATAGTTGGTTATCTAACGATGAAATCTCATATAATATTATAATTTTTTATTTTTTGTGTCGAAAAATGAAACGGTAAATCAAAGAACAATATAGAATAGGATGAGAGTTCAGTTTAGACATGTTTTTGCGCGGCATTATTTAAATACGAATGTTTCACATTCGTCATTGCATTATTCTCATCGTCATAAAAATATTATTATAAAGTTAAATTATCAAAATTTATCTTTATTTTATCCAGTGAGTAGTTTATTCCGAATAGGTTTCGTGCATTCACGAGATTTTTTCATAGTGTTACGAATATATCCGTTGTATTTAGTAAGTTTAAAAATATCCGTGAAAAAAGCAGAAAATTCAAATGCAGAAAAATCCATCCATTGATTGTGTTAGTCGCCAGTAAAAGGTGTCCAAAGAAACGAGGCTAGCAGTTTACAATGGAGTGCTGATACCAACCCTGATGTACGGCAGTGAGGATAAGACAAGCATTCCCGGTTTATGAATAATCTGTCAATATTTGAAAAACTCCCACTACCATAATTTATCATAAACGGAAAATGTTGCTTGTGCAATGAAGAGGACTTAGTAAGCGGAGGAATTGAATCTACGACGCCTGGGTGGGAACTCGATACATTTGTCCACTCAGCTACCTACCGGTCAGAGAAAGAATGAAAGTGAACTGAATACTATAGAGCTGATACCCCTGAGGCGTTTTTGCGACCGTATTCCAGTGATCGCATGTATGAGACGATGATGAATGCGAATGAAGCAAGTAGCGTGTGTTGTGTGGCGGTCCAGCTTCTCAACCTACCCCAACGGGAAAACTGCGTGATGGTTTGTTAGTTAGTTAGAAAATATTCCTATCAAGTATATAATAATTATATATTTATTTATTCTTGCTAAAACATAAAGAAATACATGGGTTTGGTCCATGTCTGTCTCACTAGAATGTTCCTGTGTCGAGACATACGTAGTGTACATAAATTATATAATATTGAATGAAAATATTAATAAAGATAAAATAAAAATAAACAAAAAGGAGAGAGAAAAAAAGAAATTAAAGAAGAAATTAAATGAAATTTAGAACAAAGTTGTTAAATTTTAAATAAAAGTAACTTTGTTTTGACACCACTTTATTAGATATATATATACCAACCGGTTTCGGCTCTACCTGAACCTTCTTCAGGGCTGAACAAATGTGTATTGTACAAAGTTATTACATGGAGGTTGCATTTTATGGATATTGTTTAGGTTGTGCACAGTAATAAAAAGTAATAAAAAGGAAAAAGAATGAGAAGGAAAAGAAGAGAAAGATGAAATTAAATAAATATTAGAATAAAGTTATTACGCGGAGGTAACATTTTATAGATATTGTTTGGGAGTATAGAGGTTTTTTTTTTTATATGAATACTGCACAAGAGTCTCAACTGCTCCCAACCGTCTAGAGCCAGTGAGACTATGGTATCCCTAAATAGGGTATGTTGTGAGGCTGAAGGAAGTGGGGAGGGGAAGGAGATTGGGAAGATGAAGGTTGGGATGTACCTGGCTATTCAGATCTGGTCACCAAACACGGCCAAAGCCATTTCAAGCAACTTTTCGATTCTGAATGGTGGTCTTTCACCAGGGCGATACTTAGAGTATCCACCACTCTGAAACGTGGCGCAAATATACTTTTATTATTTTCATATGAATTAAATGTGTTATGACACATATTAATTAAATAATGGTTATTGGCGCACGCCGGGTTTGAACCCGCGACCTTTGGTTGTGCATAAGGTACATATACGAGTATATATATATTCCGTTCTTACACAAGTCAAAATTGTTTTGTGTGTAGCCTCAAGCTGCTCCAGACCAAAGGTAACTGTCTTATTTAAAGATACGGGGCGCATTAGGGTTTTTATAATCATTTTTTTCCCTAGGTACACACATGAACTTTAATTCAATAGTCACGTAAATGCATTTTTCCACCCACACGAGGTGACAAAGTAAGGCGCAGTGCGCTGTTCTATTGGTATAAAGAACAAGAGTTAGAGTCAGTAACTTTAAATGATTCAATCACTTAATGATAAATAAGAATCTAAAAAAAAAGAAGAAAATATGGGGCACATGCCATTTGACAGGATCAGGCTAGATTCTCGCAGGGTTAACTTGTCCTATCTGATTTTTAGAAGTTAGAAGCAGGGTTCCCCTGCATTTTGATGACCTCCGTGGTCGAGTGGTTAAAAAGGCGAGGCCCGACGTGTGCTAGTAAATTGTATTTAAACTATATGTGTTATTTCACATACTCTTTAAATAAAATAATGTACAGTTTATTTGCGTCACGTTCCAGACTGGTAGATGCGTATCTACGTATCGGCCTGGTGAAATATCACCATTCAGAATCGAAACGTTGCTTGAAATGGCTTTTAGCCACGAATAGCCAGGTACTTCCCAACCTTCCTTTTACCCATCTCCTTCCCCTCCCCACTACCTGCATAGTTCAAGTAGCTCCAAACGGTTGGATTAGTTGAGACTCTTGGGCGGTAATTGTTTAAAAATAAATAAATAAAATCATTACACTTTCTGGCCACATTATACAGTATAAAATTATCACCCGGCGATGTAAAACTATGCAATATATTTGGTTCCATAATAATTCATCTTGTCAGGAGACGAGTCAGTTGAATGACCCAGAATTGGCACCAATTGTTGGCCAAAATTCGTCTTAATTCTTTGATATTCGGCCGGTTGTTAACTCTGCGGTATGTGCTCGATCAATAATAGATCCAGCATTGACCTCTAAATGCTTCGGTGGTCTATCTATATCATCTTTGACATTTATGAACCTCTAGTCAGCAATAAAAACGTACCTTGAATATTTTTCACATTTAGGTGTAGTGCAGTCGATGTTTGAGGGAAAAAATAAAACCGTTGAGATATATTTCATTGAAAAAGAAAACTTTAAATAATTTGAGCAAGTTTAATTAAACTTTTTTTGATTGAAAACTTATTTTGTCTCAAATGTGCCGACTGTATAATAAGATAGAGTGTGGTGATGTAGGCATTTTTGTTGATGATTTGTACAGTTTCAGAAAAAATGTCCTGCTATTGCTTAAAAATATGTAACATTGTTTGGGCTAATTATATAACTATATTGTTTACCTTTTTTGTCTCTCTTTGTTTTTTTTGGTTTTGTTTGGCATTATTTATCATTAATTAAGTTTTTTCTAATTTTATATTTGATGTACGCTTTGTATTTGAGGTTTTTTTTAACAATTATTGTACACTAACTGAGTTTTTATAACTGGATTGTTTTTATGTAAGTGAGAATATCTATTAAAACCCAGTGTAAATAAATAAATTTTAGTGATTTTATTAAAATTATGTGAGATGTAAAAACGTTTTGATTTTGTTAAAAAAAGGTGATCCGTTTAATATAGACTCCTACCTGAATATCAACGGAGTAATTGAAATGCTCTATTTATCCTGTCGGTATTTCAATAGAAGA
Organism: Drusus annulatus; assembly: GCA_022651775.1. Taxonomy (NCBI): domain Eukaryota; kingdom Metazoa; phylum Arthropoda; class Insecta; order Trichoptera; family Limnephilidae; genus Drusus; species Drusus annulatus. The sequence continues at coordinate 126,373 of JAGWCC010000766.1, read as the reverse complement.
TGCTCTTAAGAACTACTATCAATAATACCTTCATAATGCATAGCCGTAATAAAGTGAATCCAACATTTTTTCAAGGTTAACATTTGTCGCCTGAGAACGGTTCGTTATTACGACTGATTGCTTAAAAGCTGTGCTGATGAATTATTTGCCATCCTTTGTGCTTTCTTCCTCCTAAAACCATCTATAATACAAATACATATCTATAAAATACCCTCCGCGTAGCAAATCCAAAGATGGCGTACAACAAGGTCTGGTATCAATACTTCAAAAGATAGGTACAAACCACAAACATTGTCCCTGGTAAGACACGCTCCTGTTAAGTACTCACGTAGACAGTATCAACAATCTACAATATAATACAGAGTGTGTTTACGTACTGGAGTGTACTCGCACACTCACGTACGCCCAGTTCAAGTGTTAATTAGAGTAAGGGCAATCGGAGCAATTACTCGCAGCATTAAGTGAAGGTTCTTGTAAGCGATCAGTGAATAGCACATTTCCGACATGTGGATTATGTGTAAAATATCATCTGTCTATTTGTGGCTAATTTGGATCATTATTCTTCTCTGGAATGGCCGGGCGGCACAGTTTTGATGAATCGAACTGACCGGTTATTAGCTGAGTGGAAAGATGCGTCGGATATCTACTCAGGCGTCGCAACGCGTCGAAGGTTTGTAGGTTTTAGAATAGTTAACTTATAATACTTGAATAAGTAGTAAGTACCGACACGTTGACGGTCAATATTATATCCTTTTCTTTGCTTTAACAAATTCAACACTATGTATACATACTTTTCATCGGGATTTTTACACCCTTAGCTTCTAGTAAATTATTTTTATCTGTTGATATACACGTGTACTGTAATACCCATATTTGAACTTTTTTTTTCCTGATTTATGATAACGATCATAATTTTGATTAGCATACATATTATTCACTATTTTCTCCTTGTTATATTGTGGTAGGTTATTAAGTGTGAAGTACACTTGAGGTGAACTAATAAAAAAAACTGCGCTATATATATCACTGTTTTTTTATTATTATTTATACTATGGGATTCGAAAGAAACGGCCCCTCGGGGTGCCAATTGTTAATCTGACATCTACGTTTAGAGTACATGACTTTTGTTTCTACATATACAGTCAAACTTGGTTATAACGAGCGCGAAGGGACCAACCAAATTTGCTCCTTATTTTATATATATTTATTAAATATAATTTGCCATTACTTGTTAAAAACGTAAGGAGGTAAAAAAGTACCTACCTACTAATATTAATACTTGCACCAGGGTATGAAAGCTTACATATTATAAAGCAACACATTTTTTTATTACGAAAATCATGCTTAACTAACTAAGAAATGATTTAATTTATGATTACACTAATAATAATAATTAACTTTTCGCACAGTACTGGATAGAAGTGTTTCTTAGAGCGACAACTATCGGAGATTATAAACCCTCCTTAACGTAATTTGCGGAAAGTCCGCCGCCGTGCAGGAAGGGCGGCTTTCTTTGTCTTGTTTATGACATTATTCGACTGCTCGAGAATTGGGTTTTTTTCCCATACCCGGGCGCATTGAGTTGACAATATTATTTAGACGTTAAACCAGTGAAGTGACCTCGTTATAACCCCACACGATTGTATGAAAATAAGCCCGAACCAACATATCATTAAGCAATTGCTCATTATAGCCCTGACCTTGCTATTACCGTGATCGTTATAACCAAGTTCGACTGTATATTGGGACTAAACAAGTGTAATACCAAAACTGTTATCATGTTTTTTTTTTCATCAGATAAAGGTATTAAAAACATTATTTATTCCCGTTCTCTCTCAAATTATGTAAAAATGTGAACCGTTGATCAGAGATGAACAAAAAAATATTTAGCGCGTATACTATCTACCTTGTAGAAACCGGTCAGTAACATCACTCAGACTCAGATTTGTACACTTCTTAGAGATTTCAAATAATTTCAGAACGGCGAAATTTTCACCCCGCGTTAAAAAACTTTTTATGAGAATGGGGCTTTGGAGGCAAGCATTGACTCAAATATGAACTAACTTAAGTTTCCAAAAGAAAGAAAAAAACTGCGAGTATTTGTGGTTTGAATTTAGGAACTATTGAATCAGTTTTAAAGCTAATAAACTGCATTTTTTTATAATACATGATGTATCTCGGGAAGATCTCTCTTAAACACGAAGTTTTTTTATGTGTGCGTCGAAACCACAATAATTTTATCTTTTAAAACCAGGATTGTATTTGCTCACAGGCATTTCAAAATCATCACCTTTTTATTATATTAGGCAGGTTGCTCCTACTTTAGTGCTGACGGATAAAATGATTTATGTGAGTGCGTTTAGTATGAAAAGTAAAGCTTCGGATCGATAAATAAGTGGATACTATTTTTAAAAAGAAAATAAATGCCAATTTTAAAAGGTTTCTTTTTATAGCGATTGACGGTATGGTGTTCGTCTACTATGTTTCTTATTTTACAACGGGAATGTTCAATATAATGTACGTGTATTTGTTTAAAACAATAAATCATTAAGGTTTTAGGTCATATTTGACAAGGTTCTAATAACACCGGGAGTGCTCGAAGGAAATTATTATCAACCTCTTTTTTCTGATAGTTTTAATTTTATTTTTTAGTTATAGCTATTTCGGCGTTTAAGCCTTTTTTAAACTGTGGTTAGGTCACATAGAAATTCATTATTTATATGATTTTAATTTATAGTTAAATTGCTAACTACGATAAAAACTGAATTATCTTAAAATTCTCATTACGTGAGTTACAAAATTTTAAATTATGTTTTCTCCCATTTAATCAATACATAAATATTGCTTTGCTAAAAACTTAAGCTAACGAAATCAAATAATTAATTTAATTTAATGAACTTATAAAATTTTGAATATAGATTTACAAATTAAATACAAAAACTTTAAATATTAAGTTAATCTAAGACATTTTTGTGAGATTTATTGAACTTAAAAATCAACATCATAATACCAATATATGAAAACGACAAAGCCACGCTAAAAAAAAATCGAACTCGCAACTGCCGAATGCATCGACTATCAATCCAAGAAGGTAGATGTACTGTACCATTCCCACAGTTTTCTTATATCCATTGATACATTCAATCCTTCGCCATTTTTTTAATAACCTAATAATTTTCCCGATTATTTAATCATCAAAGCTTTTTTAGATACCTTAGATCAGACGAAAGTTCTTACCAAGAATGTGGATCTATTACGTTAGATATTGTGTTTATGAATGACCACCCTGTACGCACAAATATTTCCGTGCTGGTTATTCTTAACGAAATATCGTCTTGACGTTTGTTATTGAGCAGAAGTAACGCCGGAACGTTTCCCAAGTGAAAACTGTTTACAACAGCCAATGGCCAATGTGGCCAAATTCTTGCCAAACGGCTTCAACATGTGTTCGGAATACGCAGTGGCAATAATAACGGATTATTTTCCCAGGGTTGTATCACAAGTGTGCCTTATTGGATGATTGACGAAAGAACGCGGCGACTCAGCCTTTCCAGCGTAGTAGAAGGAAAAACGGAAAATCGCTAAGTTGAATGCGAGTGACAACACAAAGAGTGATTCTCTTGAGATTTTGACTCTTAAGTCACATTTACAAAGGGAGTCTTTAAGCGTAATGCAATTTTCACCTTTCCTGATTTTGTTTGTAAGCTGAAAGACAAGTTCTGAAGACACTCAAAAAGCCAATAGGGATCCTGAAAAATGTAAAGAAGAAAATAATAACATACTTCAGATATTTATGCTACGGAGCAACAAGTCCTGCGTACACAAATTGGTCACTAAATAAAGAATGAAAGAGCGAAGGGGCTTAGGATATATTTTTAAAGATTTTCTTATGGAAAAGCCGCCTGTAACATATATCTAGGGGTTTCAAAAATGTAAATAAGCTATTTAGGTTACCTGAAAACAGGAAGAAGTTTAGCAAAGCATCGTCTACATCCTTTCAAGAATGCGACCCCCCAATAGAAAGATACACGTATTTAACAACTGACTTCATAAGCTTAGTCATTAATCAACATCAACAATGTAAAATTATAAAAGTACATAACAGGAAGACAACATTAGAAAGGCACTTCGAACGACATCGTTGTCAATTTGTTAATAATTCAAATAAGTTTGTTTTATTAAAAAATTGCATTGATGCATTTTTTTAACAAAACAAACACGTTTATTGTCTAATCCTCTATTTTATAAACCAATAATTTAAGGGTAAACTGGTTTACAATAGAAATGTTGTAAGACTGAAGGTAGTGAGGAGAAGAAGGAGATGGGAAAGAGGAAGGTGAAGGTTGGTAAGTACTTGGCTATTCAGATATGGTCACAAACGGCTAAAGCCATTTCAATCAAGCAACGTTTCGATTTTGAATGGTAGTCATTCACCAGGGCGATACTCAAAGAATCTACCACTCTGGAACGTGCCACAAATATACTTTATATTATTTTATTTGAATTAAATGTGTTTTGGCACATATTAATTTAATACAAGTTGTTTGCGCACGCCGGGTTTGAACCAGCGACGTTTGGATTCGTAGTCGAGCGTTTTACCACTCGACCATGGAGGCCGTCGAATATTACCGGGGAATGGGAATAATTCCAGTGTTTTCGTAACAATGTTAACAGAGCTGGGAAATGTGTCTGGGATTGGAGATGAAATGTTGAATAGTTCGAGGCGTTTCTGCCTGGAAATATCAATAAAGACGTTAAGTGTGTCAGGAATTCTGATGTACATAGGTGTATAGTGTGTATGTACGAGTGCATACATTATTTCACAGCTTAACTTGGATTATCGTTTTTATGATGTTTACGGCGGCATATTTTTTTTAAATCGACGAGATTGTCGTATCCCAACACTTTCGAAATTGATTATTTATTTGTTATAGTGAATACCGCACAAGATTCCCAACTGCTCGCAACCGTCTAGAGCCAGTGAGACTATGGCATCCCCAATTGGGGTATATTGTGAGGCTGAAGGTAGCAGAGAGGGGAAAAAGATGCGGAAGAGGATCGTTGGGAAGTATTTGGCCATTCAGATCTGGCTACCAAACACGGCTTAAGCCATTTCAAGCAAGGTTTCGATTCTGAATGGTGGTCTTTCACCAGGGCGATATTTGGAGTATCTACCACTAATTAAACGACATCCGTTCCGGATCGTTTATTACTCCTCCTTCGGTTAAAATATACACAGCAGAAGAAGAGAATCATCGCGAATTTCAAACATGATTTACCTTGAGCTATATAAATCACCATGTGTATTAAACAAATATTTATTTATTTTTGAACACCGTGATTATGAATCTAGTAGTGAAAAAATCACTTTTTTAATTTACATCCATGTCGTCGCCGGAAATGCAAAAGGTTTTTTTACAGTAAAATTCATAAGTCTTCAGAACCTGGTTGGATTATGAAAAAAGTTAAATCAGGTAGCTCTGTGAGAGCATTGAGTTACCTGAACCTACAAAAAGCTTAATAAGCTTAAAAAAGTACCAAACTTGTGTCGCTTGAGTCAAGCCTTCCCCCAAATGATACATATACTTTAGATGACTGAAGGGCCACAAAAGTCTTCAGAATCAAACGAGAGTCAGAGCAGTCGATCCAGAATAAAATAACCGACCAACTGAACTGAACTGCATATTTAACTCATTTTTGACCAAAATGTCGCTTAGGCCTTTTTGCCTTTCCAGCGACGATAAAACATTAAGTCTTTACGTAACTCGATATGTGTCATCACACAATTAATTAATATAAAACAATAATAATATAAAATAATATATAGTATATTTGCGGCACGTTCCAGAGTGATAGATACTCCCTGGTGAAAGATCGCCATTCAGAATTAAAACGTTGCTTGAAATGGCTATAGCCGTGTTTGGTGACCAGATCTGAAAAGCCAGGTACTTCCCAACCTTCATTTCCCACTACCTTCAGCCTTACAAAAAAAAACCCAATTGGGGATGCCATAGTCTCACTGGCTCTCGACGGTTGGGAGCGGTTGGGAATCTTTTGCAGTATTCACTACAACATACTTTTTTAAATTACATTCATAATTTGCTTTTAAAACTACTTGTAATATATTGTGGTTTATACAACGTCAAATATTTTACTAAAATGTAATGATTTGTTACAATTTGTTCACCAATCAGTATTAAACGAATATTTTGTTTGAGTTATTGGGCTTTCGTGGCAAAAAACCGTTCTATGTACATACATTTTTCAGGCAAATTATTTTTTTCTCATCATGTTAGTAAATTACACTTGACATTAAAAAGCCTGTTCACCTTTATCGCTTACATCTCTTGATCGTTGGATGTTAATTTATATTTCAATCGGTTCAATCAACCTGAGTCATTCTCCGAAAGCAGTTTATTCAAACGTTTGCCGCTGTTTCTGTTTGTCTTTGAGTTAAATATCATCTTTACGGCTTTTAAAAAGAACCTTTGTAACTTCATTTGCATAACCGATTGACAGTAGACAGTACCGCTATTTGCACGGAGTCTGGGACATTTCGATGATGGATGTTTATAATTTAAAATGTCTAGTGACCTTAATGCATTAATGTAATATTTGAAATGTCTGGATCGCGGTTGTTGCCGTTGTATAAAGTCTGAAGAGTTGACAAATTTACACAAAAATATTGGACTTATAATTTGGCTATTAAAATTCATCGTGCAAAGTGTTCTCGAAAAAGAGCAACACACTGTTTGGAATAATAATGTGTTGATTTTGTGAAAAAATGAATGTTTTTGACCAAATGTAATTTGTGCTATTAACGATATCTGGGTTCACTGCATACATTTATTTTTCAAGAAAAAAATAGTACGCATTTCAAAATCCAATCGGAACTTCGTATCGTTTCACATTCGTGAATGTTCAAAGAGTATCTTCTTATTATTTTCTAATTTTGAAACTGTTAATTCGTGGTGGAACTCCATTTTAATGATTTTAGTAATACCAAATATTTTACTTCATTCCACTGTTTTTTTTTATGATTTAAGACCTAACCGTTCTCTAACCGTTTCACCTTAGGAGGGGCATCTTCAAACTGGCTCCGATCTTCAGACCAGTCTGAAGATCCCCGTCATAAGGTGAAACCGGTCAGGTCTTAAATATAAAATAGTGGAATAAAGTTAAGTATTATGTATTATTAAAAAAACATACCTTCTTTTTATGTTTGTCGTGTTTTTAAAGATTCATAGAAATACAGCACTTTTTATCAAATAATATGAACAGAAAGACTGTTTTTTTTTTTAAGATTGCACAGATTTGAAAAAATTATTTCACATACGAAAATAATTACCAGTACTTGCCCGTCATCTCTGTGATGAATATTTTTCGGTAGGTACCCCATGAGATCGGGTCGGTTTTACGACTGGTTCTAGAGCTCAACAGCTCAGCTGTGGAATGATTTGCGGACTGTTCTGTTTCCTCCCTCTCATAACACATGTATCATGAAGACCTAGGTTCAATCCTTCGTCTCCTTAAAAATACCGTTCACATTGAATTCCCAAAAAATTAGATAGTTTTTGGATGATTTGTGAGCGCCATTTTTTGTGAAAAATTACATGAAGGGCGCTGTAAAAATCTTAATTACGAGACTCTATCTTATTACTAACAACATATGTAATCTATGACAAATTAACATTTATTTATTTGATACAAGTGACTACCCGCCAAGCTTTACAATGCCACTGGAAGAATAATAGTGTTTGTGTTTTAATTCTGGTTGTTGAATTACTCTTGAATATGCAATATTTTTTGTTTTCCGTCTGGTGCATATATGAATTTATCAGAAGGTTTAAACATTAATTTGAAAAGTTTATTTCATTCCAAACATTTATTTAACAAAAAAGCATATATCTAAATCAAAAATGTTATTATGTAGGTACCTACTCGTGTTTTCCATTTTGAAAATATTCTACTAAAAAAACCTTCGTCTTTGGAATATGCAATCTGTGGCTAACCAGAGTGGTATATCTATGGGCTAACCTCAATACAACATGGCGGGTTCAATGTTTTTCATACTAATTTTAAAACGTTATTTCAACAGTTTCACGAATTGGATTTCATTCAAACTACTCTTTAAATCATCACTAATAAGAACAAACTGTGCTATTTTTAGCGCAATCGGTTGAGTCACTTTCGGGAAAATCGAGAACAGACAGACAAACATTATTTTTTATATATTTGAGTTACCTTAAAAAAGGTATTCGTTAGTTTGTAATTTAAATAACCGGACGGCTATTTTCCAACAAAATACTTGTCGCTATGATGCGATTGCTTGATGTTTTACAAAAACGAATTATTTTTCATTTTACGAGCCCGCCTTTGTCACTGCGCTCCGTGACAGCCTGACAACTTTCCGTGCATTTCATGGCATTTGATGTTATATTTTAGTCAAAGCCGAAATCGTTCACCATTTCGTTGTATTTCGCTGTAGCAAAATTCGTCAGAAAAGTCATTTTACCGATACATTGCTCAGCAAAACAATTTTTAAATTCCCGTGAGTCTCTTTCAATATCCATTCAACAAAAATATAACGTTGTAAATGTTTGCTATTCTCTCGTTTAATTTCATTTTCGGCGCCATTGTTTTTTATAACTGTTTCTGTTAGTGTAGCATGTTTATTTTGAAGCTTTTTGAAATTTTGTCACCTCTTGTAATATTTGTTGCCAATGTTAGCTTGCAATTTTTTAAGATTTACGAATCGTTCTTTTAACGATTTGTTTTACATGTATACATACATACCTCCATATTATTATTCATGTCAATGTATTATAAGCAACGCTGTGTAATACATGTATGAAAACGTATTTTTGAATATTCAATTGTATTTCAATGCCGGAAATTCGGCGTTAATTTTATTATTTTTACGATATATATTTAATTCACCCACATCAATAGACAATGCTTGTACTAGTTATGTACAACCTTTTTAATAGAAGGGCAGCCTTACCTATTTTTTAAATGTTCGCAAGCCGCATATTTATTAAAGTTATTAGTTATGTCATCTTCATTTTATTTTGGTTTGGTTTCCCGTTCTTATATCATTTTTGTTTTCGCCATGTTCTTATTCTTTTATGCCTTTCCACATTTTTGGCGTCTTCTGAGTTTATTTTATTTTAAATGTACTCATTGTGTGATCTTTTTATGTTCTTAGAGTATTTGTTTCTCGCTTTTTTGTAATTAGTCCAATCCACAGTACTATTAGTAAAGAGTGCTCTTGTGGTACATTTTTTTACGAATAGTGGTATAGTGAGAGGCGTGCACTCAATAAAGGCACATAAGCACTGCCTACCCTACCGTACTCGCATAAAAATATGAATGATATTAGATTTAAAAAATAACTACACTAATAAAAATAACCTCAGCTAATCGCACGCCGCGCCGCGCCCTTTTGACCGTCCTACTATAACGTGTCAAAAGCAGTAGCTACATACGCTCAAACACCGTCAACGTCAGAGTAGATTATTCTATGTTCACTGGACTACACAACATATGTATGCCGTAAGCTGTGTGAGCGTTCAAGTGGCTCGTTTGTGTAACTAACTTTGTAAGGGTCTAGGCAGTGTTTTTACAGAACACAGGTAATAACAATCAGTGATATATGTAGGTACCTATCATTATAATCAATTGAACTGCTGTTTTTCCTACTGCCTACCCTAAACTCCAATGGGTTTAGTATATATCTTAAACAAACAAAAAAACCCTTAGACGCCACATCGTAATCTTATTTTTTTAATAAAAAAATAATAATCCAGGACTTTAAAATAAAATGTTGCCGAGTAGTATTTTTGTAAATTTTATAACGGTTACGATTCAATAAATCAAGCGCCATCTTAGTTTATTATGATACTAGTGTTAATTAATAAAACATAATGTAAAATCTATTTGAGTTAAATGGATTGCTTTATGTAGATCCAATATCATATTTAAATAATACTCTTGCCATTGCGTTCAGAGGAATATATTTTCTCGCAATGTTCCTCACCATACGCAGATAGATTTATTTAAATTATAATGAAACTGTTAGCAGAATAATCAACATGATTAATGAACATGAATATATTTCGCTTAGCGGTAAGGCTATGGGCGAAATCATTTTTTTATTGCCAGATGTCCGGGCGGGTCGTTTTATTCGCTGCAAATTTACATGTGTTTTGTGGCGAGAAAATTGGCAGCAGGGACCGAGGAACTCTCTTTAGCCACCTTATTTTCATATCAAAGAAATAGATAAGTAATAACTCTTGTAAATTAAAAAGGAACCTTCTTGGACAAAGTCAGTTGTGTGGCTATCATCTGGCTGCATGGGAAAACGGCCGGGGCCCTTAGCACGAAAGGGCCTGTCATAATATATTAAAATTAACAAAATAATTACTACAGTGATTTGGGTTTGAATTGGTTTTTGTTAGTTTTCCACGCTCCGTGTTTACTTTTTGATAACTTCGGTTTAAACTCGGATATAGGAAATAATGACGGTCGTCACGGAGGTCGAGTGGTTAACATCCTCGACTACGAATGTAGAGGTCACGGGTTCAAATCCCGGCGGGTGCAAGTAAATAATAATTGAAATAATTATAGTGTTATTTCATAATAAAATCATTTAAAAGAACACAAAGTACATTTGCAGCACGTTCCAGAGTGGCAGATACGAAACTTTGCTTGAAATGGCTTTAGCCATATTAGGTGACCAGAACTGAATAGCCGCCAGGTAATTTCCAACCTTCCTCTTCCCATCTCCTTCCCTTCTCCACGACCTTCAGTCTTACAACATACCCTAATTAGGACTATAGTCCCACTGGCTCCAGACGGTTGGGAGCAGTTGGGACTCTTGTGCGGTATTCGTCGTTGAGTAATCGAGCCAACTTGAAGTACATCACACAGTCCTTACGCTAGTGGCGATAAGGTTGAAATTGCCACTTGACGCCGGCCGCCTGTTTCGATTTATACAAAAAAAAACTTTGCCGAAAAGAATGTTTTATTTTGTTTTATGAAGCTCAGACACGAATATCAAAATGTTTTCGGGTCCAAAAAACCGAATTTTTCACATTAGTTTTCACGCAAGTAGAAGATTTTATAAAACTTTTTTTCTGGACCTGAGAAAAGCTGAAAAATAACGATTAAAGCAAAGGCCAAAATGAGTTCTACTCGCACTTTTTAATTAAAGAATCTGTAATATTTCTAGGCGAATAAATATTCGAATCAAAAATGCATGATTTTGCATTATTTTGAATTACATTGCCTTAAACTCGTACGTATAAAGAATAACATTTGATTATGTAAAACGTGATAATTGTGTATTTAATCGTTAAGCATCACCAATGAGCGCTTTCGGGTTGACATTTCACAAAAAATAACGCTTCATAAGTTATCGAAGTATTACTATTATTATTAATAATAATTTTCGTGCTAAATATATGCAGAACTAAAATAAGTTTATTTTAAATTATATTAAGTTTCTTTGTCTGACTTTAGAGGCAGGGGAACTATTTGGCCAGCCCCAGTTGGGCCATTAGTTTGTACTGCGGCGGGAATCAATCCTGAAACTTTCGACCCAAATTCAAATGCATAAACCATAATTCTACGGATTTCCGCCATCAAATACCATCATATTTCGTTGTTTTGATAAAATCTTCAAATAGCTTGTTTCATTGCAACTTTATCGGGAAGTAGCTTCTGTTTGTCTGTTATCACTTTATCACAGAAAAACTCTTGTGTTATTCATAAAACTACATCCCCTCATTCCTATCGCTTGGTATTTTATCAATAAAACATTTTGAAGGAACGAATCTGTGAAAATAGTTGAAAAAAAAACTCTAGATAGGCTCTCCACTAAGCGATTACCTACAAAAAACACTTAATTTTTAGACACACCTAAGTAAAATTAGCAGCACCACCACAATTAGTATGTTTTTTATATCAAACGTATTAGTAGATTTATTACTTCAAATATAGTAATAATAATAAACACAATAGTCAAAGTTCTTTCATTAAGCGCGTGTATAGTATGTTTTAAAGGAGGAATGTTTGAACTGGAATTCCGTTGATTCCGAATAGATGCTGTGAAAAATAGTCCTTGAAAAACCCTCCACAAAGTGTTTCCAGAGTATCTCCAGTGTGTAGGCAATGACATTAAAATATGTTAAGTTTTGGTGAAGCAAAGATACATCTTGAAACTCTTTAGTTTTCCGACGAATTAAAAAAAATACTTCTTTAAGAGTCAATAAAAAAAAACGAATATTTAAATGAGCGTTTGTGGCTGATAATTTTAATGAAAGTTAAAAACAATGTATTAAAATATAAAAAATATAAAATGTAAAGGAAGAAATATCATTCGTTTCATTTAAATATACTATTATAGATGCTAACAGCCTAGCCTAGTTTAAAATCCGTTATTTATGGATTTGATTTTCTGAAAAGATGAGTTTTGAGTTTAGCTCTAGACTCTTTCAAACCTTTTATCATTCTCAGACCATGTGGAAGTCTATTCCAGGCTTTAGGACTTGATACTCAAAATTCGCGCCGCTCTCCGAACTTAATGTCTGGTGTGTGCTTTGGTTCCTTCAACCTTCCGATAGCCGATGACACTACCGATCTTAGGGTTGGCTGTCGTGAATCGGAAACTTCAGGAAGACACAATTCCGATAAATAAGCTGGAGCCATTCCGTTAACTGACTCAAATACTATGCAGCGAAGCTTGAACTGGATTCTTTTGCGACATTTCAGCCAGTGAAGATTTTTAGGTGCTCTAAAACATGGGAATATTTGAATACGCCAGTAATGATGTCTCGCCACGGCGTGTATATTTACCACCATGCATGCATAATATCTAGTGCACATTACACCAATGCTTCAGGAGGATTTTAAGAAACTTATTTCTCGAGGTGTGTGACCGATAGTGCGGAGGCGGTACCTGTCGCATCGAATCCGGATCAAAGAAGATTACACTCGGAGATAACAGAAAAAACTGTTTTTATCTACTTCCTAATTGAGCTGAGCACACAGCGGAGGCGCCACAGATTTTGAATGGGCGCTTCATAGTTGGTACACTTCGTGTGAAGGCGAGTACAAAAAGCAGTGTGTGATTCACCTTACTACGGTAGTACCCACCTAGGTGGGATGTACAAGTATACGCAGGTAATCAATGTCTGGGGATTACTAATTTATCTCCTCTATTGAAAAATATCCGGAAGGAGAGATAGTGTGTAGTAAGTCCTTTATTAATTTGAAGAGAAACGTGTTGTTCTTGTTAGCTTCACGTCTACCGCTGGCCTGGTAGTCCACGTGCGAAAAATGGTTCAATTTCGTAAACAACTGTTTTTAAAGCGTGGTTTGGTATCGCATTGAATATCGAAACATTGCTTGCAATAGTATTAGGAGTGGTTAGTGGCCAGATCTGAATAGCGATGTACTTTCCGACTTTCCTCTTTCGCATCTCTTTTCCCTCCTCACAACCTTCAGCCTCACAACACACTCGAATTGGAAATGCCACAGTCCCACTGGCACCGGGCAGTTGGGACTCTTGTGCGGTAGTCACACAAAAAATGATAAACTATGCAAAAGAAGAGTCTGCGTAAAAACCAAGGAGGGTCATTATTATTTTTATTTTTGCTCACCACAAACTTCGTGGAACACCACATGAAGGGCGTAACCAAATTGAATTCGTAGTGAGTGAGTTAATTAGTCTTCCTTAGTATCAACACACATTTAATTCGTACGTGCGATAGCAAATTCATCCTTTAAACACATTACCAAACTATAATGATTCATGATTTTAACAAAATGTTACGAAACGTTACAACAGACTGTAATTAATTATCAGCCTGTTTTGAAACAACTGTCACGTTTAAAAAATAATTCACAATTAACAGTTCACTGTATGAATAAAAAAATAAAAATGTAATTACAAAACAACTTTCAAAAACTCCTGACGCTCGTAAGGAAAACTTGTGTAAGGTGGTACCTTGTCCGCTCCTGTCGCGAAAACTGGCCTAAAAAGAAACACAAAAACTAATGCCTAAGGTGCATTATGTAAAATATAAGAAAACGATGAAATCAACCATTTTAAACTCCAATTTAACTCGAAGATTTTGTCGGGAACATTTTTCCCGTGCCATAAATCGTAATTGGCATATTTATAAAACAATGTGTAAGATTTTACAGTGCTTGTCTAAACAAACAAGTTAAATGTGTTTGGGTAAACATGTTGTGTCGAATATTCACATTCTCACCGCTTTGTTTGAGATCATACAAAATTCAGAGATACCCACGAAATACCTGATATTAAAAGATGTTGTTCTTAACCACGAATTATTATTCGATTCCAAATCGCATAAAATTCGTGAACAGAGAATATCTTTACTAGATTCATTTTTATTTTTAAAATTTAATAATATATTATTTGAAAATATTTTGAATGATATCTAAGCTATGAAAAGTTTTTACTGTACCAGAAATTATTATTATAAATAGGTTTATATTGGGCATGTAGAACGAATGAACAAAGAAACGAGTGCGAAAAGAATATATGATGCGAAAGTGAATGGAAGAAAAAGTCGAGGACGCCTGAGAAAGACATGGCACGATCAAGCGAATCAAATATTTGAATTGGGCCAAGTGAATAGTCAGAATAACAGAAGAGTATGTATGAGACGATGTATGTATGTGAATGAAGCAAGAAGTGTGTGCCAAGACAGATTTATATGGCGGTCCGTCCTCTCTGCCTACCCCTGCAGGGAAACGACGTGGTTAGTTAGTTAGGTTTATATTAACAACACAAATCTATAGCTGTGGACGAAAAACCAGAAATATTAACAGCTTTGACATAATTATCAAAAACAATTGCGCAAATACTAATGAAATCTTCTATCATGCAAGGTTTGAAAAAAGTTTAATTGTGAACTAATTAGCTTCCTTTGTGAGTAAGCACTTCTATAGTTCGAGTGTGAGCTTTTCAAAACAGGAACTTTTTTCTTTACAAGTCAAGTGATTTTTCACGGGTAACAACTAGCTTTTTTTAATATTCTTCTATCATGCCGGCTTCTGGTAGTGTTTGAATATGAAACCATTCCTATTCAAGTAATGTATCACAATATATTATTAGGGAAACTTTAAACTTCGGCAATTCATTTAACAATAAAGTGTTTTTCTACACTGTGTTTTAATTTAAAAAAACCAGTATCTAAATTTTATTTCTTTGATTTTTCAATTTAATAATAATTTTAGAAAGAATATCTCGGCCACAACCTAAACTTTTTTATTTTGTGTCTTTTTTATATTTTCATATTCTTTGAATATGGTGAATATTCTTTCTATGATCAATATTAATACTATGTTTACATTTGCCCAAAGCGGCCTATATCAGGAAAGTACCACTCCCAGCTACGACATGAAATATATTTCAAGGAAACATTCACATGGAGAAATTCTTCGCTTTGGCCAATCACGTGGTGAAGTAAAAAAATAACATTTTCGCTTTGGTTTACAGAAAATACACGAAAAGTGGTAGAGAGAATATCATGAATATAAACTGAGTCGGCAATGTTCACATCTCGTTGATCGTTTTTGTTTTTAGAGTCATCTCTGGAAACAAAGATTATTACTGCTTAGCTTAACGGTCTCACGTAATTTCCCTTGAAAATGACATTAGATTTGGATGTTTAGGGTTAGATTCCCGTCGCGTACGAATAAATTCGGAATGGATTTATTCTGACCTAGTGGGTGTAATTGAGTTTTAAAGTGGTTTGCATGGCTGTTGTAAGAACATCGAAAATGAAACTTAAACAGTAATACAGTAAACACTATTTAACATGTGTTTACAAAATTAACAATTAGATAAGGTAATAGAATTTGATAGTGGTAAATCTGTTTATTTAGAGATACGGTTTTTATGCTCCCATCATTAAGTACTTGTAACACGTGTAACGCACGTAACGCGACTCCCGGGCGATTTCCACCTCTCGTGTAACAAGGTAGCAGAAAACTAAGAAGTAATTCGAGGTCTCTGGCGAAACTATGTCTGAGTTTTTTTAACTGGAACGATTCCCACGAAATTCAGAGGGCTGATATTTATTGATAAAATAAACACTATGATACATACGACAGCATGCGTTATTAGTGTCAATCTTTGTGCTTGAGGAGTTTATTGGATATCGTGCGGATTAGTGGAAGTCAATGGTTTTATAACTATTTTTTACATTAACTCCACACAGGAGTCTTCGAAGGAAATAATTACCCTCGGGGCCAATGTCATATTTAAGGAGGAAGTGGAGGATCTTTTTGAGAAAGGGAAGGAGTGAATCTGTGTCTTGAAGAGACCCATAGTTTTGTAGGTTTATTACAAACATTACATTAGTAATACCTAATACAAATATCGATTTAAAAGTATCTCTTAAATTTGTTGTTTTAACGCCCTACTCTAACGACTAACTCATGGGGTGATTTTCCCACGAAAACAGCGCGATGGAAGTAATCGTTTTATGATTATTATTTAAAATAAATGTTGTTTTAAAACTTCCTTTGCAAATATAATTGGTTGTTAAAAACGATACCTTTATAATTTGATTAATGATCCTCAGAATGTTGGTGAATAATAACATTGTTAAAGCACTCATATTTCTAAAATATTCACATAAATTTATTTTACACCATTTTATATTTATACATTAATCGACCAGTTTTGGAAGCACCCTTCCATCATCAGGATAATATTAAAACTAACATGAAATGGAAATTTATGGCAAGCCACAAAGTTAATGCTTTTTACAAATACTCATATTTCTGTTTTAGTCAGTATCGGGTTGGCTAGCTTCTTTGCTCTACGGTGTTCAAATGATCGTTCGTTTCCACAAACAAACATGTTTGTGTTTACGGACATTATCTCAGCGACCATGCTAATAAAAGCTTCGTAATGGAAAAGTCATTTCGACGACCAAAAGCTTAAAGCCGGGAACATTAATATTTCATTAGGCTCAAAATAGTTAAAGCTGCGGGAATGTCGACTGCCTGTTTGCGACGGATGTTTTGTATTAATAGATTTTATGTCCATCTGAGGCAATTTTCTACGATCACCTTATCCTAATAAAATCGTGCTCATTCAAGTTAAAGTCAAAAGGGGTTTTTACTTGTGTTAATGTGCATATAACGCACACTTATGATTTTATGATGCTACAAAACCATTAACAAGGTAATTATTGGCAGATCAAAAGCAATAATAAATTGGAAAACTTAATCAGTATAATACTTACAATAACTGTAGTTGGACAAAATTACCTAACACGGGAGCAATTGAAAAATTGGGAGATTGATGCATTTTAAGGAAATATAATTCTTAAGGGAAAATTAAATCAAACGCTGAAGATAACAATGAATTCAAACAAAAATTTGACAGCGACATTTTTACAATCTCAGAGCAATAATATACCACGAGAAATAGCTTTGCGAAATAGTAGTCAGGATTGTTGATTTTTTCCTGACTCGGGCGTGGCTAGGGTTTTCATGGACACATTTTTTCCATCCATTCATAACACATGTCGACATAACGTTTTGTTTGTTTGACCAATTTTTTACAGTATTGTTATTAACAAAAATATAGGATGAAACCTTAAACCTCTTATGTCGCATAACAAAACGTAGCGGGCGGAGTCGCCGGAGACGCGGGAGACGGAAAAAATGCTTACATACCTAAAAGTAGTGCAATATTATGTGAGAACTTGTCTTGTCTCTTTCTCTCACGGTTTAGGACGTGAGAACCCGAGAAAATTATTTGTCATAAATTTGTATAGGTTGGGTAAAAATATTCAGCTCTCTTTCCATACATATTCTTACTCCAAGGTTACAATGGTTTGCTTTGGAGCAGCCGAATTGAGGATAACATTTGGAAAACAAAAAGCTGCCGGTTCTTTTTCTATGCAATCCCAGCGCAAAATCACCGGGCTGCAACTCCTGTATTGGCAGTCTGTAACTCCGCACTAAATAAGGATTAAATATTTGCTTAAAGTCCGTCGTGAGCCTCTGCTCATTTATGTAAAACATTTTCTGCAAATAAGAATATTTCTCGACTCGAGTAAAATAGGTGGATGAGACAAGATGTGTGGAGACCTTGAAAAATCAGCAGAGACCATGGGAGACCTAAAACAAGCAACTGCTACAGGCTGGATCAAAGCTGACTGAAACGAGTGAAAAACCAAAGTGGAGACCTATATCTGACACTCAAAGGCGTGTACTCCATAAAGGCACATACGCACTGCCGTACTCGCATAAAAATATGCATAGTATTGGATTTGATAATATGAAATTACAGCAACAAATATATTTACACTTTCAAAAAATATGCTCAAAATTTCGCTAATCACACCGCCGCGAGCGCCCCATCGACCTTCCTAATATAACTACATATGCTAAAACGCCGCTAATGTCAGAGTAGATCATTATATGTACACTAGACTACACAAAATATATATGCTATGAGCGTTCAAGTGGCTCGTTTGTGTTAGTACCTTTGTTAGTGTCTAAGGCAGTGCTTTTACAGAACAAATCCAATAGGAATCACAGATATTCGTTGGTACCTATCTCTATTATCAATTGATCCGCTGTTTTTCCTACTACCTACGCTGATCGAAAACTATGTGCATGCGGACACTGTACCCTATTGGACCGACAATTTTTATTTTGTAATTTACATATTGATCGGTGAGTAGCTGAGGAGACAAACGCGTCATTATGATGGTAGTATGAGTTTTTCAAATATTGTCAGGTTATTCGTAACCCGGGAATGCTTGTCTTTATTTAATATATAAATATGTATGTAAGTATACATAGTATATTTGCCAAGAGTTTAGAAGTTAAAAAGAAAACAAAAAAAAAAAAACCCCAATAATGCTTGAGAAAATTGTAAATAAAAAATAGCATTGTAGTAAGTAATATGTTCAAAAATACTTGTTATGACCGTATGGACGACGTGGTTAAGAAGAAAGTGAAATATGATCGAATTGAAAGAGGCTCGTGTGCCGCGATTGTAAAATCGGTGTAATTAGATACGCGACACCTCCATAAGACAAGAAGAAAGAATAAAAACGTACTCCGAAAGAGAAATGAGTTTATTGGAAATAAGATTGATTGGATCGATGTCGTTGGCAATCGATTAAATCCTGTTTCTTCGTTTGATAACACACAGGGAACAAGTATACACTATACAGACTGGTCTAACTTTTGTTTAGAAAAGGGTGTTTTTTATATTTTTCTGTACAAAGTTGGGAATTTGATAAAAAATATATCAGATCGGACACCTTCATTTTTTTCTATAGTTAATACCGCATAATAATAATAATTGGCTGATTTATATAGCACCGTTTTTGTGACAGAAATATCATCTCAAGGGCGCTATACAGCATAATAACATAATATTACAAATAAAACTTAATTTTAACTTATGCTTAATGCTTATAACTAGTGACTTACAACTAACATATTAAAATTTGAACATATTTATAATGGTTGTTGCCCGTGCTGTCGGATCTAGGGTAGAAAAAAAAGAGAAGTAAGTAATATTTAACCATATATATATAAACTATGAATAGCACTCGGACTGAGTTATCAAAACTCTGATGAAATTAATTGATATTATTGTGGGTGTGATAATTTAAAAAGGTGTGTCTTTAGTTTTGCTCTGAACTCAGTTGAGCTGTCGATCTTTCGAAGATAAGAGCCCCAACTGCTCGTCTAGAGCCAGTAAGACTATGGCATCCCCCGTTGGGGTATGTTGTGAGGTCGGTAGTGTGGAGGGTAAGAAGGTTGGGAAAAAGAAGGTTAGGAAGTACCTGGCTATTCAGATCTGGTCACCAAAAACGGCTGAAGCCGTCTCAAGCAACGTTTCGATTCTGAAGGGTGGTATTTCACCAGGGCGATACTTAGAGTATCTTCCACTAAGTTATGTACCGCAAATATACTATATATTATTTTATATGAATTAAATGTGTTATGACACACATCAATTAAATATAATTTATTTGCGCACACCAGGTTTGAACCCGCAATCGCTGGATTCGTAGTCGAGCGTCTTACCACTCGACCACGGAGGCCGTCAAATGAACCAGAACGCCAATGAATGCGTGTGTGTTGTGCAGATGACAGGAAAGAACTAATATTAGGTAACGGTAGACCGATTTAAGCATGAAACGTCCATCTCAGGATAATAATAGAAAATAGGTTGTGGTTATTTCGGCTCTTTCATTGTTATTTTTTATAATGCTTCAATATAAGAATATAAGTCAGTTATATACAATTTCGCGACTAAAATGGATCGTAATGACAATTCACTATCTTTCAACAGAAGTATCTTCCCAAAAAGCCTTCTATTGAGATGCTTAGTATAACCTTAAATGACCAGCTGAGGCTCGGTAGCTCCATCGAAGCCAGAGTAAAGTTAACCTCTCAGAAGTTGGGCGTACTGTACAGGGCCCGCAGATACTTCAAAAGTACACAACTGCTGACTTTGTACAAATTACAAATGCCTAAAAACCTGGAAATATCTAAAAAAAATAATAAAAGGAATACAGTCCTTTTTCTACCGGTATTTCAATGAAAGATGCTCAGAAGAACTTGCGTCATTGATAAATGATGTCGAGAAACTCGCCAAACGCGCGCCCTACATTTGTACACGGTTGACATTCGATACACGAGAACGGGTCGATTCTATAACTCGTTCTGGTATTCAACAACTTGGCTGTGGGATGATTTGCCGGCTTTTGTGTTTTCTCCCTCTTCGAAATCCAGGTTCACTCCTTCCATTCCTCAAAAAGAGCTTCCACACAGCATTCCCAAAGATGACATAGACCCTGAGGGCATTTTTTTCCCTCTGGGCCGCTTGTCCTGAAAGATCAGAACAAAGGTACCGGATATACTTAATCTTCTCAATGTATAAATGAAAAAGAGAAAAGTCCTTATAAAGACTGAGCTATTAAATTTATCTATTTAAAAAAAATGATAAAAATCTCACTGTTCTCTTATTTTATTTTATATTGTGTTCTCCCTCTGTATGTATTTATAACTCGAAACTTTGTATTTTTTGTTTGGTTTAATTTTGTATTCTGGTGATGCTTAGGCTAATCGAAACCGGTCGGTCATGAAAGTAAAATTAAATCTGTGGTCTTAAACAGAGTTATTACATCATTTTGATTTTTTTTTTAAATTTCATTGTCTAAATAAAGGATTCGTCTGTTCACCATCCTGTGATCTTACGCCTTTTCTTCACGTGATTTGGTTATAATCTCTATCATTTATCATCTTTGCTTTGGTCGGACATTCCGTAGAGAACGTGACACGTCTTCTTCTTCTTCACGCTTCTTTCATATCTCTTCCGCTAGCTTCTGTCTCAGTATCTAATACACTGAGAGCTCGTGTGCGTAACCAGAAGCTCTATTAAGGGGAAACTCAAGTGTGATAGGAATAATAATATTACGTGGATTCTTGGCGTGGTCAGGGAAATAAATGACGCGAGATTATAAATACAGTATTAAAATCACTAGTATTTGTTATGATTTAATAAAACCAATTTATAACTTTATTCCACTTTTTTATTCCACACAATAAAAGTGGAATAAAGTTATAAATTTGTTTTATTAAATCATTAAAATGGAATTCCACCACGAATTAACGGTTTCAAAATTAGAAACTAGTATTTGTAATTGTGGGATTTTAATGGTCTTAACAAAAGCTAAATATAGGTATAACCTACTAAATAGATGTGTTTCGCAAAGACAGAAGACGTATAAAATGTTATCGCGTATCTTTAATACCTAGCACCGATCTAAGAAATATACGTTTGTGACACCCAATCAAACATGCACCCCACAATAGGGGAATAATTTTCACGTTTTCATTTCCTTGTCATCGTGAAACGTAATCGTTTGATGTTCTAGTTAAAGAATCAGACCTACTAAAATGTTTGAACTCTTACCCAACAGGTATTGAAGAGTTAATCTTTTTTAATCTAACCAGGAAAACATTAATAATAAATTATTAGAGAACAAAAAAATAAAAAAATTCAGGAAGTATGCTTACGAGAGACGGAAAGGCTGAAAAGGATATTGAAATAAGGGTGAATGCAGGAAACTCCATTAATGGAGGGCTGAACGCTGTTTGCGCAAATAAGAAATTGTCCAAAGAAGCAAAGCTAGCAGTCCACAATGGAGTGCCTATACCAACCCTGATGTATGTCAGTGAGGCATGGAACTGGCAGAGGAAGAATGAAAGTAGAGTGAATATTGTGGAAATGAGATCCTAGAGACGTATGTGCGGTAAAACCATGTATAACCGTATTAAAAATGTGGATATCAAGAAAGGGACGCTTAGATGGTTTGGGCATGTAGAGCGAGTGAACGAAGAAAAGAGTGTGAAAAGAATTTATGATGCGTAATTGAATGGAAGAAGAAGTCAAGGAAGCCCGAGAAAGACATGGCACGATCAAGTGAATCAAATACTTGAATCGGATCATGTGAAGAGTCGGAATAACAGAAGAGTATGTATGAGACGATGTATGAATGTGAATGAAGCAAGGAGTGTGTGCCAAGACAGAGTTTTATGACGGTCTGTCCTCTCTACCTACTCTTGCAAGGAAACGGCGTGATGGTTAGTTAGTTTAGTTATAATTAAAAAAAAACTAACTTAAATATTTAAATAAGGTAAATAAATAGATACTTACTTTTTACGCGGTACCTACATATTGCCAGAGTCCCAACTGCTTCCAACCGTCTGGAGCCAGTGGAAATATGGCATCCCCAATAGGGGATGCTAAAGGTAGAAGGGAAGGGAAGTAGATGGGAAAGAGGTAGGTCGGGAAGTATCTGGCTATTCAGATCTGGTCACCAGACACGGCTAAAGCCATTTCCAGCAACGTTTCGATTCTGAATGGTGGTCTTTCTCTAGGGCGATAATACAGAATCTACCACTCTGAAATGAATTTATTTGGATGACCTAAAGTTATCAATTGTCTGTAGCCAATGAGACTGTGGTATTCTCAATTGGGGTGTGTTGTAAGAGAGGGTAGAAGATGGGGGAAAGGAAGGTTTAGAAATACCTGGCTATTCAGATCTGGTCAGCAAGCACGACTAAAGGCATCCACCACTCTGGTATTTAAACATGAAGTAAATATAAAAACTTATCTATTTACAACCAACAGCGGAAAATCGCTTAGATTTTCCTAATAGTGTTGAATGCATCTCTACTCATTTTTACCGTATTTTTATAATCATGTTGAACACCTCCGGCAAGACGAGGATAGTGATTGATCTTAAAATCATTGCCGTTTTGGCCTGTCATCATCAATAATTCACAATTCCCATTGCGGTCGGTCAATGCCCACTTCAAATACAATAAGTCACATACACAGGCGACCAACAGAGCAAATCATCAAACTGAGTTATTGGTATTTTGTCCGACAGACAAATTGGAGATGCGCTAATAGCCTCCAAATTCCTCGCTACAAACTCAGACATTACGATCATTTATATAGTATGTATCATAATTAACATAGACTATAAACTACCCAAGATTTAAATTAATATCTTCGCTGGAAATGCAAAAAGGCTTAAGCGACACTTTCGTCATAAATGAGTTAAACGTGCAGTTTTCTTTTCTGCATCGAAAGCTCTGACTCTCGTTTGATTTTGAAGACTTGTATAGCCCTTCAGCCATTTGGTCCGCAATAGGCTGGAGAGTGGCTCAATTATTTGGGATCCTCATGAGGTGGGGTACTCCCTCATCTTGGAGAGGGTCCAGAAAAAGTTTCTGAAATTTCTATACATGAGGGAGTACAACCACTATCCGTGGCTCTACCCGACGAACTTTCTCCTGGGCACGCTCGGACTTCACTCCTTACAGCTAGAGAGAGGGGTATGCCGCCACTCACTTCTTCAGACTGCTGCGAGGCTATATTGTAAACCCTGCTATTTTGAAGCGCGTAAGTCTCTATGTTCCTGATGACTATCTAAGACAGCGTCTTCATAGATTATTCTATCTTCCTCTCTGTAGGACCAACCTGCCAATGGTTCTGTCGGTGGGGAGTAGTATTTTGCTCCTGAACAAAATCTCTTCCGATATCGACTTATTTCATGTCAGTGAGGAGAGATTTAGAAGTGAAATCCTATTGATTCTTGAAAGAATTTCTCCTCGTTGACCTGATCATCACCACTGCCTGAAAATGTATTTATTTGAAATATAATTTTTCTTGCGTATCTATCTATATGGTACTTTAATTTGTATTTATTTTGTAAAAATTAAATCTTATTTCTTATATGCATTAAATTTAAAAGTTTGTCATGAATTAGGAATTTAGTAAAGAAATTATTGTTATTATCTAAAATATATTTACCATTTAGGAGAAGGCTTGACTCAAGCAACATAATTTTGCGACATGTTTAGCTTTTTGTCACTTCAGTTAACTCAGTGAGAGCATTGAGTTACCTAAGTTAACTTTTTTTCCGAATCCAACCAGGTACTGAAGGCTTACGAATGTTATTGTAAAACAAACAAAAAACTTTAAAGAGCTATGGTGTAAGCTTCCTAAAATGGCGCTTCAGCTCTTTTGCCTTTCAAGCGATGATATCTATTTATTTTTTTTGTAAATCCTGCACCAGAGTCCTTACTGCTCCCAACCGTCTGGAGACAGCGGGACTATAGCATCCCTAATCAAGGTATGCTGTGAGGCTGAAGGTAGTGGGGAAGGAATGGAGAATGGTAAGAGGATGGTTGGAAAGTATCTAATTATTCAGATCTGGTCAGCAAACTCGGCTAAAGCCATTTCTTTAAAACCTTTTGGCTGGAATTAATTTCTGTTGTTTTTTCTAATGACTCTTATAGCTGGATTAAATTTCTATTGGATGGTTTTGAAAATTTTATGGCTCTATGGAATTTTAATTGGATTTTCATAAAAACATATGAAATCTATAAATAGAACATATATACTTTGTTTTTAACCACTTTTTTATTTAATATTTTGTTTTTCATAAAACATCATCATGAAAATTAATCTTTAGATAATAACTTCATCTCTTCTGGAAGAAACATATGTGGAGATAAATTCTGTACACGATCAAAAAATGTATGTTTTGAAGTATCTGAAATATATGAAATAATATAAAATAAACATATGAAATCGATTGAAAATCTGTTGCTTTTTCTAATGACTCTAATAAGTTGATTGAAATTTTATTGGATCGTCTTGAAAACTTTATGGCCAGATTGAATAACAATAGGATCTTCTTTAAAACCTATTGGCTGGAATTAATTTCTGTTGTTTTTTCTAACGACTCTTATGGCTAGATTAAATTTGATTGATAGACTTTCACCAGGGCGATACTTAAAGTATGTTCCGTACTTGAACGTGCCGCAAATACACCATATATTATATTAATTAAATGTGAAATAACATTTATCATTTGCTCACGCCGGTATTTGAACCCGCAACCTCTGGATTCGTAGTCGAGCGTCTTAACCACTCAACCACGGAGACCGTCAAATATATATAAAATAACTTATGTTGAATCACCTCTAAATCGTACTACCGCAACATTAGTGCCACAAGTCGAAATTCGGGTGTCATAGAGCTCAGTTATTTATAGCTCAGACATAGATAACATTATTATTCATACTTGAAATTTAAATACTAACTATTAATTAATCAATTTTTATGTATTCATATATAGTGAAGACATTTGGAAGAAAATCGCGTGCTGTCATGCCATGAACATATTTTGATTAGTGGGATAAACTGCCAAGAATGAGATTAATGAAAAAGATAAAGAATGTTAAAAAAAAACTTGTTTAAAACTGAATGGTTCAATGTAAACTATAATTAGCCCACAAACATAAAAAAAACTGTGTTTTAAATTTTAAAACAGTTCAATGTGTTAAACAATAACTATTATAATTTAAAAAAAACCTCAAGGATCAGCACTCCAAAATGACGCTTAGCGTCAATTTGTATCATTTTAATACAAGCAATACTACAAATGATTTATCTGCAAATTGTTTATGGGTAGTTAGAAAAACGTCGAAGGTTTTCAGTGAATACAATTGTTTAACTTTAATCTTTTAAATTCAATTAAAAACAAACTTAAATGTCATTAAAAAGTGCAGTTTGAAAACCAGCGGAGTTATTTTCGAACGTTTTAGCTAGTTTCAGCATGAATTTCACATAGAATTTAGAAGATAACGCTCAACAAATTTTATTCCCTAGAAATCTCAGACATTTCTCTAACTACCTGTATAGAATGAACAGATAAATCACTTGTAGTATTGTTTGTATTAAAAAGCTCAAGTGGGTATTTTTGGGTGCTAATCCTTAATATTGTCCACATGCTTCGACCAGAACGATTTCACATGGGCATAAACATCTTCAAACCGGTGAATTTTAAACCTTTCTAAATTTTATGAACACTATCCTTCAATATGTTTAATATCTACCAATCGGGAAATTACCGTAGCAGGGTGAAACGTATGTAAACTTTTTATACCAAAATACCATCAGCAAAATAAATGTCTACATTGTCTAGTGAATTTTTTCTCCAATGAATGAAAATGTCAATACATCTCTTCGACCTGTCAATCTTTCCTACACAATTAATTATACAATAGAGGTATGCATACAACATAAATTATTCAAAGACTTAAATATGTAGTAGGTGGGCAAACAAATTATTTACATATTGTTACACGCATACTATTATAATATATAGTCTCTTGACTTCTTGAACAAGTAATGATGTTTACTTTTTGAGGTGATAAATACCTTTGACAACACCTTCCTCCGCTAAACGAGCCGGACATAACAATAATAAATATATTCCCTACGTCATACAACATTCCTGGTGACCAAGGCCAAGGGCCGTTCGCATAACTAAAGCGGAGAGTTATTAAGCATTATGTGGTCTTAAGAAAAACATAAGGGAATGACCTGTATCGCAAGCGACATTTTTGTATCCGGAAAAAATAAAAATTCCATTTTCAAATCCACTTATGGAAAGCACATTCATGATTTTTTAACTTTAAAGTAAAGTTGATAAAATATATGTCATGCTCAAGCTTTCATTGCCGCATTCACCAATCGAAACTAATCGAACAATTAATTCAAATATTAAGCGTCTCTTAGCTTGCGAAGGGCTATTCTTTTCGATTTCATTAATATTAAATCGGATATTCACTGTGTTACCAATTTAATTTAATATTTATTTATTAAAAATATAATAATTCCAAAGTGATACATGTGTACTGTAATGAATTTATAGACATATATATGTAAAAAAAATACAAATATTATATATATATATAATATTTGTATTTTTTCTGTGCTTGTGTTTTTAGAGGGGGGGGGGTATTTATCTATTTACTAATAAATTATTGTTGATTACATTATTACAAGTTTTCGGTACATTTTTTAATTTGTTGGAAAAATAAAATCTGGTAATTAAAACATTAAAGAATTTACTCCAAGTTATCTGTAGTTCTTTTTCTCATTGTTTTTGTACATACCGGAATCGGTAACATGTACTTTGCTGGAGATTCTTTGTGGTTTTTAATGGTGCGGTTTCATTTAAAATATGTTATTTGTATATTTGTAAAGTTGGGTTGTACAAAAAGGTTAATTTTCGGTTTTTATTTTATTTTTTTAATTAAAGTTTAAATTTTTTAACAGTTTTGAAGGGTGTACAAACGATGTAATTAAGATTTATTTTATTTTTTACAGTGAGTCACAAGAGTCCCCCAACTGCTCCCAACCGTCTAGAGCCAGTGAAACTATGGCATCCCCAATTGAGGGTATGTTGTGAGGCTGAAGGTAGTGGGGAGGGGACGGAGATGGGGAAGAGGAAGAGGAAGGTTAGGAAGTACCTGGTTATTCAGATCAGGCCACCAAACATGGTGAAAGCCATTTTGAATTATGGTCTTTCACCAGGGCGATACTTAGAGTATCTACCACTCAGGAACGTGCCGCAAATATACTTTATATTATTTTATGTGAAATAAATGTGTTATGACACATATTTATTAAATAAAAGTTATTGGCGCACACCGGGTTTGAACCCCGACCGTTGGATTCGTAGACAAAACGTCTTACCACTTGACTATGGAGGCCGTCATATTTAGTTATTAATTTGTCTGAAACGCAAAGGGATTCTCAATTAATTACCGCAATAACAACATACAAATACGAGTATATAAATGACAAAACCGAACAAAATAACAAAAAACCATATTATTGATAATAATTTTTCACAAGGGTTCAATAATTAATAAAGCGATGGGTAGGATGCATATAATATTCATGACTTAATCGGGTAAACCCAAAAAAATTATGCTCGTTTATTACGGTTTCGTAACTCAACATCCTTTTATGTATTGTTTGAAAGTTTATTATGCGTTAATAAAAAAAAATCATAAAAAACGTACAATGTTTTACTGTTATTTACTATGGTATGTTTGACGAATTAATTAAAAAATTACAGTGTGATTGGGATGTATCAAAATCGACTAATCGTATGACAACTCGTACCAGGGAAATTGTTAAGTATACACGTACAGTTAAACCCATAAATTATCATTTTATTATCATTCTCATTCTTCAACGGATCGTATCCGCAAATTATATATTTTTACGGCTTATCGTATTTTCCGACTGTCCAAATGATTTCAATTAAGACATTCTTACCGAATCATGTGTGATATTTTGTGAAATCAATAATAATGACTCAAACAAAGCAAGTATAACGCCTATATAATATGTACTCGTATTTACTTGGCCAACAACGGGGCGCACCTAAAAGCCTAGCAGAGGAAAGTATTTCCCGCGGGAAAGGTGTTTCAGCGGGAAAAGATGAATTTTGCCCGCTGACACTTCGATTTACCTTTCGTGACGGAAAACACCTCTTGTTTTGTGATTACTTACGTCAGCGTGTTTTAATTCGTAAATAAACGTGATCTACCTAACCTTAAAGACTATCATTTGACAATTACCTACTACGTTTATTCAATATAGTTCCTTCGTTTTACACAAGATTATCTTTTTTTCCAGTTGCTAGTTTATTAGTCAGTCGATAATTGTTTATTCGAGTTTCCTGTTAGGTAACGTATTAGAAAAATAAAAAGTAGGTATAAATACGGAATTCGATTGTATTTGTTGCTTATGTAGCACGCTAAATTCGATCAACTGCGATTTTGAATTTTCGTGCTGAATAAAATCTATTTACTATTGCGTTATTTTTTGTCTATTGGTCTCCCTGAAACCAAAAAGTGGCGGGAGGCCAGAACTAGCCGGAACGCTTTTTGAGAGTGAGTTAACATTGGACCGCGAGAGTTAATATTAGTTTAATTGAGTCAGAACAGTGTTTGCAGCCTATTGTAAAATTGCAAATTCAATTGAAAATCACGAGGAATAATCGGGTGCCGGGAGTAAGGCAAGAGACGCTACGATACCCGCAGTAGACATTGAGGAGCGAATCAGCTCGATTTTTCGGCTGGTACCCACCGCGACTGCAGGCCTGCACTCGAAGACTCCGAGCACGCAGTTTCCTCGAGTTTTCCAGTATCGCTGATAAATAAACAATTTTGTATTAATAGTTTATCTCTACGAGTATCCAATAACGTTATCCACCGAGTTAATTAAAGCTTTTCTTGTGCGTAGAATATCCATTCTCAAATTTAATACAAGAGAGCATTTGCGAGTGTTTTATTGTTAAAATTCCTAAAACCCTGCAAAGTATGGGTCCCTTCTGTAACTCCCAACTTTAACGAAGAAGGAGGTCCTCTCTAAATCAAAACAAACGAATTTCAAACACGACAAACCCGTTCTATCCGCTAGAGTTTCCGGGAGGGCATTTTAAAGGTAAGTGGATCATTAAAAACCACGAGGTTTCTCGGAGATCATATATTTTGCGACTGCCTAAAAACAGGCCCCAATTCCGCGCCGTAACAGTGTCAAATAGCGATCAGTGAGCCGAGCTTCGGTCGATTGGTGAGAAGCGTAGGGCCCGTTGGTTTGTTTATTGTTTTCATAATCAAACCATTGCGAAACTTTATCAAACGGCTCAACTCGCCAGCCCCAACCACGGAGCGTTTTTTCAGTTATCTTTCATTCATTTGATTTATCGACTTTGGCCTTGGGCTAATTAGGTACAAATTAAATATTTATGATATCCGCCAGTAATCATATTTTGATAAGGCCCTTTTTCGTTGAATGGCGCTGAAATAACACGAAAAACGTGCTTCTGAGAATGATCGCTTCAAATTCTTGCGCCGGAGCCGGTTGCGTATGGAATGTACGAGTACGTAGATATTTAATAAAAAATATATTTTCTAAATATAGCGGGTTAAAAATGATTTTTTAAAGTCAGTCGTTATTCTGTTTAATTTTAAGTTCCTTTGAACCAGCCCATCACGTACGGACGTATTTTTTTATAGTGAATACCGCACAAGAGATTTTTCAAATTTTCAATCCTTTTTTTAACGTCATAAAATCATACAATTTGACTTGAAGAGTGGTTACTTAAGACCCTTTCTACAAAATAAATTTCCTGAAATATGCATTTCGCACAAAACACAATTGAGAAATTAAATGATAGAAAGATTTGAAAATGTCAGAGACATAATAATTAATTTAATTATTAAAATTTTATATTTTCGTAGAAACCAATCACTTTTTGGTTTGACATATTTGATAAAAATTAAACAATAACTTTGTATAAGACCACAGACTATTATTCACACTAGAAATAAAGAAAGTCATTATTAATCGATAGTCACATTCTTAATTATCAGTTAAATTTGTTTTTAAAAGTAGTCCAATTTTAGGAATATTTCCCGTGAACTCATAAAAAATCTCATTATTCTTTAATCGTCTTCTCAGTTGATGTTTTGCCCCTTTCATTTCATATTATTTGTCTCTTTCTCTCTGTTCCTTTGTTACAATTTAAATTTTATTTTATTGTTTTCTCATTGTACTTTTATTTTATTTTATATTATGTTCTCCCTCTGTGTGTATATATAACCGCACACCGGTCGATCATAAAAAATAAAATTTGATCTGGGGTCTTATACAAAGTTGTTTGTCATTTTCATTAAAACTTTTCATAAAGTGCCCATATCTCTGTTCGAGCTTTGCGTTGGCCATCTTTACTCTCGAGTATGACTCAACAGTAACTATTTTTTCGTTGTCTCCGTCCAGCATTCTAGTTATGTCCAATGTACATAATGAAGCGGTCGACGTAGACAATGATGATGATATCCCATAAGCCCGAATTTCACTAATGCCAGTGAGTTCGTTAGCGCCTGACAGTTGCCCGGTCACGATCGTCCATAAGTTTCATTCCGCTTTGACCGAATTTCAGATTTATCTTGTGTTTTGTACAAAGAACAGTTAGGGATACAACCAAAACATCGATATCTGTAATGGTCTGATGTTTTTATTGCTTGAGTTTGTTGTTTTTGGAAGTATTCTGTTTTATGCTTCCTCCTCCTTCAAGGGCAAGCTTTTTACTGGTCATTACGATGACACCCATCAGTAGCCAGATTTATTAGAGCAGATGCTGGGCTGTTGATAGACACTGTAAGGCTGTGCAAATTTGAGTTGAGAATACAGAAGCCCAACACCCAAATAATAGAATAAACATTAGTTTATTTGCAAGTCTTTTAAATGTTTATAAACCAAGTGATCTAATTGTTGAGTTAAGGTTTTGATAAACCGCTAAGTACATACTGTAAGGTAAATATACACAAGAATCCTGGAGCCAGTGAGACTATGACACCCTCGATTTGAGGAATTTTGTGGCCTCCCGAATCTCAGTACAAGTGGAATGGTGTACTATATAATGCGAGTAGTGACAAGCATTTATATATTAAACAATTTTCCATAAATATCAGTCAAACCAATTTCGTAAGAAGCACTACACACTTTCATTGATTATACGTACGCATCGTATTTTACTTGGAGTAAAAATATATATGTGGAGAGGTACCTTTGCGAAACAGTGTAGTCAGTATTGTTGACTTTATACTGATTCGGATATAAAGAGACAAAGGTATGTTGAAGGAAATTGGACAGCCTATTAGTTACCGCCCACATGAAATTCGTGCATTTTTTATAAACATGTTTGAACACATCAAACAAAACAATATCAATACACCATTAAAATGATTTATACAGTTAAAATACCACACAAACACTTATTACAGAAGGTTTGCCTGAATAATGATGGAAGCTTTTTGTTGATTTTATGTCCTTATATTATTAAACAGGTGAAAATTCTAAAGTTCGATCAAAAATATTTAAAACTGATGAAATACCTCTGAAAAGCGATGTTTTGTAATCTTTATTTGGTATTATTTGAACATCCACGCATAGCACATATCACCATCATGTTTTATTTATTTTTATAACCACTGCAAGTTTTTTAATTAACACAAATATAGGAAATAACCTCAAAATCCGTTGACGTAATTTATGTGACTCTATGATGTGAAGTTAGCGTGGACGGAGAACATCCTTACATACTTAGAAGTGCTGCAATATTATGTGAAGACTTTTCTTATATCTTTCTCTCTTATGGTACACGACGTAAGAACCCGGAGAAAGTGATTTATTGCAAGTTTGTAAAGGTTGGGTAAAAATATACCTCCTTGTATCGTTACTCCAAGGTATTTTACGCTCATACCACGAAATTTCTGCGGGTAATTATTCATACAAAAAACGAACTACACAGGTTTTTTTTCCACCAAGAGGAACGCAATCGGAGTCAGTTTTATACAAAAATTTGTTTTGGATTTATGGCTATTTTACCTAACAAAACTGAATTACTTTTTTTCATAAAAAGGTATGACATACTCGTATACATATCTAGTATGTTTTTGAGTTATTTTTATATAGGCCCGTTCATGATTTCGGTTATACGTGATTTTAAAAGCCCTGTTAAAAAGGGAACAACAAAAAAGTTGCGATAGTCGAACCCAAAACTACTAGATTAAAAAGTAAATAGGTAATTATGCTACAAACTTCGCACAGTATAGAGCGAAAGAGATAGCGATGTTTTCAAAACAAATATAAACATCGACGCTGCGCAGTAGATTGGCATCCCTACGCATTTTTTCCGGCACGACAAGAAACATTTCAATTTGTACACGAAACGGCGATTATTGTTTAGCGGAAAACAAACACGGTAATTAATTAGGCGTGCTACCAAATAGGGCACAAGAGGCCGAATACATTGTTGTAGGTACCACCTAGTGTGTCCAAATACAGTGAAAGTGTCCACGCTGATCGGTCAATACCTGAAATATTCATCGGAGTGGGGTCGAAAACAGACATTTGATATGCTTGATTTTAAAATAACTTTTACAGTATTCTTTGTAAATACAGAAACATACAAATTCGTGTACAAAAGTCGTCAAGGCTGTATACTCTCAGTGAAAATCCCTGGTGAAATATGACATATTTTTTTAAGTATTCATGATTCAAATGTTTAGTATTTAGATCTCTTTTTTTCAATTTTGAAAATAATGTCGTCGCCGAAAAGGCAAAACGGCTGAAGCGTAATTTCGGCAAATTTACACCAGAGCACTTGAAAGTTTTTTTGTTTGTTTTACAATAAAATTTATAAGTCTTCAGTACCTGGTTTGGTTTTGAAAAAAAAGTTAAGTCAATGCTCTCACTGAGTTACCTGAAGTGACGAAAAGCTAAAAGAAGTCCCAAAATTGTGTCGCTTGAGTCAAGCCTTCTCCCAAATGATAATATATTTTAGATGGCTCAAGGGCCACAAAATTCTTCAGAGTCGAACGAGAGTCAGAGCATTCGATGCAGATTTTTTGTTGTTGATCAAAACTGCATATTTATCTCATGTCGCTTAGCCTTTCCAACGACGATTATAATCCTGGAAAAGGGGTACCGTTAAAAACTACTAGAAGAAAATCTTATAACCAATTATGTTAATGGAAATTTACTAACCACTGTTAGATGATCGAAGTTTTTGGATTAGGTCGGAACAACCAGTGCCCCATACTTCTTCAAGGAAGTATTTAATATTCCCGGATAATAGTTATACATCCAGAAGGGTGCCATGACCTTTCTCTCCTTTTTGGAGTATTGATGAATTTGAAAGAAAATAATTACCTTAGAACTAACAGGTAACGCAGGTTGGTTCAATTTATACAGACGCCCTTTATAGCGTCATGGTCCAAGGATTTAACATCGGGAGGTTGCGGGTTCGAATCCCGCCGCGTGGAAAAATATATCGATACGACTTAAGTGTGTGATGATTTGACGATTTGGAAAAACCCGTGGAATAAAAATCAACCTTCTATTTTTGAAATATGGGCACATCTTATCGGAATATTGTTATGGGAATACAACCTTATTTATGTAAAGAACGATGAAAGAAAAGATGTTGAAGAATATTAAAATAAAAGCCTCTGTACCAATAGGTACAGTTATTATTGAGAAATAAACTTATCAATTTCGAAATAAAATGTTGAATATTAATTTTAGATAACTCAAAGAAAATTAAAAAACCGTAATACTGTAATACGAAATTGAAATGACCCACTTAAATAAATGAATAAGTAATTCGAATTCGAACGGAATAAAACATGCTTTTTACGGTTGCATTGTTAAACAAATAATGCATTGTTGTAATGGTGAAAATAATATGACTGATTAGTCGTGGACTGGTGGGTTTGATTGGATGTGGATTTTTTAAGACTACGCCTATACAGAACTGACCCTTTAACATTGTGCAAATAACTACAGGTTACAATTTACAGGCAATTTTTCTTCTGACACGTAAAGATCTTTGGCATGCTCTGTTTTAAGCATAGCGATACAAAAAAGCACATTTGTAGTTGCTTGTTCGTTTCACAGAAAAAAATGACAAAGTCTTCCAACCTTTTTTTATACAAAAAATATGTATATACATATAGTGGCGTGCACAGAGTTTTTGATCAGAGTAGCCAGTAGGAAAAACAGCAGATTCATTGATAATAAAGATAGGTACCAAGAGATGTCACTGATTTTTATCGTCATTTCATTTGTTCTGTAAAAGCACTGTCTAGACACTATCAAAGATAGCAACCCAAACGAGCCACTTGAACGCGCACACAGCTCGCAACATACATATTTTGATTAGTCTAGTAAAAAGAGAATAATCCACTCTGACGTTGGCGGCGTTCGGGCATATTTAGTTACTGCTTTTAACACGTTATAGTAGGACAATCGGTGGGGGCCTCGCGGCGATGCGATTAACTAAATTTTGCGCGTGTTTTGAAAGTGTAGATTTATTTTATGCAATCATTTGATATTATTTAATCCAATATAATTAATATTTTTATGCTAGTACCGCAGTTTAGGCAGTGCGTATGTACCTATATGGAGTACACGCCTCTGTATTTATATATATACAATTAATTAACATACCTGGTTGCTGTTTTCAATGGAAACATCAATGGAGCACAGCTCGGGATTAATTATTAGGATTTAGTAAACAATAAAGTTTACCTTTACCTACATTCAGAGCAGGACGTAAAAAATGTTACTGTTCAAACGAAAAACCCGAATACAGCAATGAATTATTACAGCATAGTAATCGGTTTTAGAGATATTTTTGCACTGCAAAGGGTTTAGAGCCCGCGATCTTTGGGCCAAAGGGCAACATTCTTACCGATCTGCCACGAAGTTCGTTATGTAGCAATTATTAAAAACTCTCAACAATATAAAAATATGATTGATCAAGCAAAGCAGTCTAACGTGGGGTACCGTGGTAATTAATACCGTGATTTTGACCGCCATTCATATTGAATTTCTAGCCAGACGGTATTAGTAATTCGGTACCTACTTATAACCCCGGTGATATTTGATACCAACTAGACGCTGTTTTTATGTGAACTTTCAAAGCACTTTTAATCGTATTTTAACCGTAAGAAGGTGGTCGAGTATCGGGGAGTGATTCAAAAAGAATCTTCGATCATTTTTATCGATTCAAGTTTTCAAACGAATTTGATTTGAACGAATTATTTTCACATGTTTTTAATGGGTAGTAAATAGCAAATATGTGTCAATCTGTTTATAAGTTAAAAGTTGATTGCCTGTCGGCTGCTTTCAAAAATAAAATCTGAGCGAATGCTTACTTTTTTTTTTAAATACCCATATGGTAAGACTGAGTGTTCATTCGATACCAAATAGAGAAATTAGGGGAGGTTATTTTATTCAAATCAATGCCATATCTGTAACGTACA
Source organism: Drusus annulatus (assembly GCA_022651775.1). NCBI lineage: Eukaryota > Metazoa > Arthropoda > Insecta > Trichoptera > Limnephilidae > Drusus > Drusus annulatus. Next base: position 90,061 of record JAGWCC010000766.1, on the reverse strand, counting down.
GCTGAGTGAAAGCAAGGGTCAGCATCATTGGGAATAATAAGATTGTTCGTTCTAAGTACTAATTATTATTGGCGTGGTCCCTTAGTTTTTTAAATTATAAAATATTGTTTTAATACGGCTTAATATAAAATATTATTTTAACTTTCTGACTGCCTCCATGGTCGAGTGGTAAGACGCTCGACCACGAATCTAAAGGTCGCGGGTTCAAACTTGGCGTGCGCCCATAACTTTTATTATATTAATTTGTGTCGTAACACATTTAATTCATATAAAATAATAAAAAGTATGTTTGCGGCACGTTCCAGAGTGGTAGACACTCTAAGTACTGCCCTGGTGAAAGACCACCATTCAGAATCGAAACATTACTTGAAATGGCTTTAGCCGTGTTTGGTGACCAGATCTGAATATCCAGGTACTTTCAAACCTTCCTCTTCGCCATATTCTTCCTCTCCCCACTACATACAGCCTCACAACATACTCAAATTGGGGATGCCATAGTCTCACTGGCTCTAGAACTTAGAATACATATAGTGGTACCTATCCAAGACAGTGTAGTCAGTTTTTGATGATTTTTGCCGGACTCGGCAGACCTGGGCGTGGCTAGGACTAGGGCTAGGGTATTTTTTACATCCATTTATAGCACGTGCCGACACAATATTTTTGTTTATTCGTATAACCACTATTTCACAATACCGTGAAAAAGTGGTTAAACGAAAATATAACATATAACCTAAAAAACCGTTTAGATATGTCGCAAATCAAAATATGTGGGCGGAGCCACTGGAGACGCGGGAGACCAAGATGATCCTTACAGTACATAGAAGCGGTGTGTTATTTTTTGTTGTCTCTTTCTCTCTCGTGGTGAACGACTTAAAAACCCGAAGAACTTTCTTCGGGTCAAATCCCTTGATTTATCGCAAGTTTGTATAGGTTGGGTAAAAATAATTAGCTCTTTCTCCATACATTGTTACTCCAAGCTCTAGACGGTTGGGAGCAGTTGGGACTCTTGTACGGTATTCACTATAAAAATAAATAAAAAATAGAATTATTATTTTAATAAATATTTTCGGCTAACAGCAAGTTTCAAGTTTGTTTTTATTGAAAACTTTTGAAATCCTGAAAGGACCAATGTACGCCATTGCTGTGAACAAATATAAATAAAATAAATACTATCTCACACTCCTGTTAATATCATAGAACTCCAGTCTTACATGATCAACGTCACTTTATTACAAATTGAACATCGATATCCACCAAATACCAACATGCTGATTTCGTAAATGAATTCTACCTGCGACACGCCACATACGATGCGACCTGTTAAGTACTACCTATTATCGATAATAATAAAGTTATTCATCGGGCCAAAGTTCAATCCCACAGCGATATATCCATGAATGAACCGGGACAATTGACTAACTGTTAACGCACGATTGTTCATGCTTTTGTCACTCTATATCAGCTTAGTTTTACAGCACCCACGTTCACTACAATGATATGGAATTCACGCGATTGGAGTTTAGTTTGCCGTATCAATATCGAGCAATCGAACGGGTGAGCGAGTATGAAATCTGGACCAACGCATCATTAATCATTATTCATAAATTATCACAGACTCTCGATTTGTTTGGTAAAAGCCGCCCTTAAACACTTACTGTACGGTCAGAACTGTTTTATTATTTTATAGTGAATACCGGTTTTATTGTTTTAAACCGAAAGTGAATGGAAGAAGAAGTCGTGGACGCCCGAGGAAGACACGGCACGGTCAAGCGAATCAAATACTTGAATTGGGCCACGTCAAGAGTCTGAATAACAAAAGAGTATGTATGAGACGATGTATGAATGTGAACGAAGCAAGGAGTGTGTGCCAAGACAGAGTGTATGCCGGTTCGTCCTATCTGCCTACTCCTGCGGAGAAACGGCGTGATGGTTAGTTAGTTAATTAGGAAATACCGCACAAAAGTCCGACTTGCTCCGTACCGTCTCAAGTCAGTGAGACTTTGGCATCCTATGAGTACTAGGTGCTGAAGTTACTGGAAAAAAATGAGATGGGGAAGAGCGAGGTCACCAAACATGGCTTAAGCCACTTCAAGGAACATTTCGAATCGAAATGGTGGTCTTTCAACAGGGCGATACATAGTTTAGTATCTACCATTCTCGAACGTGCTGTGAATACACAATACTTTTTGTTTATATGAATTGAATGAAAAATAACACTTATTAAATTAATAAAAAATATGAGATTTCAACCCGCAAACTTTGGATTTGTAGTGGAGCGTCTCAAGCACTTGAACACAGAGGCCGTTAAAGGCCGGTTGTTTAACAAACAAGCATTTTTTTTTTAATAATCGTCAAATCGCAATGCAGTTATAGTAGGAATGTAACCGCAAAAGCTTGTACAGAAGTATTAACGTTTTAAGTAATAGAATTTCGCCATGCAAATTTGTTTTGAACTTTGTCACATTGATGTGAGACCATAGTTGCATATTTTTCTTTTTGGCTGTATAAACTAATGGATGCTTTCAGTGGCATAAAAGAAACGCCATATTTAAGTGGTTTAGGTGAATATCGAACCCCGGGCAACTGAAGTCTTGCAGTTTATTTGCATTTTTACATTTTCTGACCATCTCCGTCAGTTTTTTCGGCTTATTTATTTACATATATATCTTCCCGTGTTTTATTTTATAGTCATACATTCATCATTTCAATGTTATTTGACTAATAAGACTATAAAGCGGCAACTCGAGCAACGTTTCAGAATTGAAACATTGCTTCAAATGGCTTTAGCCGAGTTTGGCGACCAGATTTGAATAGCCAGGTACTTCCCAACCTTTATCTTCCTCATCTTCTAACCCTCCCCACCTTCAACCTCATAACATACTTCGGTCAGGTAGGCCATAGTCTCACCGTCTCTAAACGGTTTAGAATTGAAACGTTACATGAAATGACTTTAGTCATGTTTTGACCAGATTTAAATAGCCAGGTACTTCCGAACCTTCTTCTATCTCTTCCTCATCTCCTTTCCCTCCCCACTATCTTTAACCTCACCACATACCCCATTTATGGAGGTCATAGTCTTCTGTCTCTATACGGTTGGGAGCAGTTGGGACTCTTGTGCGGTATTCACCATAAAGCTAAAATTTAGAGTTTCTCAAGGTAAAGAAATGTAAATAGGGCTGTAATATCCTCATCAAAGATTTATGTGTTCTCGTTTCTGAAAATAACGGCTTTCTTAATTGTAAACTGTATCAAAAGAAACATTTTTCTTCTATATAACCTCTCTTAAATGAAGGGATATTTCAGAACAACACATGTTTTCCATTTCGTTATATATTTTAAGACAGAAAAGTTGTCTGAAAGCTAACAAGAAGCAGTAATGTGATATTTAAGAAATAAATATTAATTTAGTCACACATTGAATAGGCAATGAAAAGTCACCCACCGCCGCTGCTAAAATATTAGTTACCTAGTCAGAGCAAAAATATACCAGGAGGCATAGCTTGGCGAAACAGTGTAGTTAGGATTGTTGATTTTTCTTACTCGGGCGTGGCCAGCGTTTTCATGGACACACCTTTTTACATCCATTCATACCACATGTTGACATAATGATTTGTTCATTTGTATAACCACTTTTTCACAGTATTGTTATCAACAAAAATATAGGATATAACCTCAAAAACCGTTGGGTTATGTCGCATAACAAAACGTTGTAGGCTGAGTCGCCGGAGACGCGGTAGACGGAAAACATGCTTACATACCTAAAAGTGGTGCGATATTATCTGACAACTTGTCTTGTCTCTTTCTCTCACACGGTTTACTATGTAAAAACCCGGAGAAATTGATTTATCGTAAATTTGTATAGGTTGGGTAAAAATATTTAGCTCTCTCTCCATATATACTCTTATTCCAGGGTTACCTATCTATTTTATAAGCACCGGTGAAAGAAACTTATTTTACCAAAATAAAATATTCTCCATAACTTCACAATCAATAAACGGAGAATTCTTAGAAAAACTTATTTTAACAATTTGCCTAAGACCTTTCGACTTCTAGGTCCCAGAGAGGCAAATGAAATTGAAATCTCAATGAAAAAAATCGACATTTGAATTTGTTTGATCAATTTCAATCGAAGTAAGACACAAATGAACTTGCTTCGGGCATACACATTCGCCCACAACATATTTATAGGTCTATGTAAACGGTGGCAATGCAATTCACCTCATTTCCGTGGCTCTTTATTTACTGTGCAAACAGTATGCATAACCTTAAATATTCATCGCCTTTTATAATATCGATCCAAATTAGCCAAAAACGCTTAGTGACATAGAAACGCTCAATGGAGTTCCCGATAATCGAATAACGAAGGTTAGGCCAACATTTGAACAAGTGTTGTTACAAAGTTGGGATGGGAAACGTTTTTACACAACTAGCATCCACTGAAGAGACAAGCAGACAGAAGTGTCTTCTGGGGATATCCGTGGGCCCGAAGTAAGCTCAGTTATCCCTTAAAAACTGGTGAATCTGACCAAATGTTTTCAAATGGCGAAATTATTTCTTGAAGAGTTTAACAATTTTACTAACATAAACAATCAGCAAATACTACTGCCTCAACACAGACTTTCCTAGTGGGGCAAGTTATAAGAAGCCAAAACTAATAACTAATTCAACTTATTTATACAAAAATAAAGTGAGATAAATCAGGTGAAAACGCATTATAGTCTTGACATGTTTTTGATAATTAAATATCTATATATATAGTTTCTATTGCATCGATCTCTAGATTTCCATACTCTTATTTATTATTGCAAACTACATTTCAATAAAGATGATAATAATTATTACTATGAGTCTCATGTAAATTGGCGAAATAAGTTTTTTTTTTTTTAAATATGGATGATGTGATATAGAATGAAAGAAGAAGTCGAGGACGCCCGAGAAAGACATGGCACAATCAAGTGAATCAAATACTTGAATCGGGTCATGTGAAGAGTCAGAATAACAGAAGATTATGTATGAGACGATGTATGAATGTAAATGAAGCAAGGAGTGTGTGCAAAGACAGAGTTATATAGCGCTCCGTCCTCTCTGCCTACCCATGTGGAGAAACGGCGTGATAGTAAGTTAGTTTAGTTAGTTAGTTAGTTAGTTAGTTAGTTAGTTAGTTAGTTAGTTAGTTAGTTAGTTAGAGTTTAAATCACGGCGTGCGGAAAAAGGTTTTTTTAAGTGTATACATATTGTTTCGCGAAAATATTATACATTAAGCTTACGGCATGCTCCAGAGTGTAGTATTGCCCCGGCGAAAGACCGCCATTCAGAATCGTAACGTTGCTTGAAAAGCAAAAGTCGAGTTTGATGACCAAATCTGAATACACAAGTGCTTATTTTTTAACTCCATTACTTTCCTATTCTAACTCTTTTCAGCATCATAAAATAGTCCATATTTGGATGCCATAGTCCAACTGGCTCCAGGCAGTTGAGACTCTTATGCGGTGTTTGCATGAATAAAAAACACACTTCTAAGGATTATCTCTTCAGTGTCAGCAACGAACAACTTACAACAACTGCTGTTTGTCGAGAGGTGAATGAGTCTGGGTGGTAATTTTGTTAACACAAACACATGCCGTGACGTGAAGAGTATTTCGATATAAATTATAACATTTTATGAAGGCTTTTTTCCAATTTGGACGAGATACATTTATGTATATGGATTTCCTGAATATTCTCTGAAATGTAAGTTTTCATTTGAGGACTGAAATTCGCTGTATTTCTTTACCAGTTGCTTGCGAATAATATCATATCAGCGCCCTTGAGGTGAATTTTCACATTGTTTCAAGTGGTAAAAACTCGTTAATAAATTTACGTAGCTTTCAGTCTGCAACTTATAAGTCAGTCCAACTATTTCTAGATCACAAAGTCATTTCCATCATGCTGTACGGAGATTTTAAATATTCATTTACAAACTTATACGTACGCCCGAAACTAACAAGCTATTTTCGCACCGTTTCATCAATATTTCCAGAAATTACGCTAAATTCAGCATTTTCTTATGGAGAGTCTTAATATTATTTTCCCTGTCAAATACACATATACGAGGGATAATAATGCAAAATCAGCAATCTTTTTCATCCTAAAATATTTCTTCAAAAGTAAAAAAGCGTTTTACACACTTTTATTTCATTAATATGTTGACACATTTAGAGATTATTGTTTCATATTGTTCCTTCTTTAATGTACAAAATTCTCGGTTTCTTTATAAAAAATATTCGAAAGTTGACAATGCTACAGAACCGTTTTTGTAGATTGCTGCTTTTGCTTCTAAGCCCCTCATATATTGTATTACCAGGCTAAGTTGGGCATTAAAGTTATTCTATTAATATGCCTCTAAAAAAATACAAAAACTTAATTTTTGAGTCGGGTCATGTCAAGAGTCAGAATAATAGGAGAGTATAAATGAGACGATGCGTGAATGTGAATGAAGCAAGGAGTGGTTAGTGAGTTAGCATAACAGGTATTGATTTTATTTTAGTCGTTCAAAGACTTCCATCAAACGTAGCAAATGTTGTGAAGTTGAATAATTTGAAAGGAGGAAGTAAGTAAGAAAGATGAATGCTGTAACGTACCCGGCTACTCAGATCCGATCAATTGACATAGCTAATACAATCTAAGAAAAGTTTAAATTCTGAATGCATGATTCACCGGGGCGATACTGAAATGATATATCACTTTAAAAAGAGAATGAGGAACTATATTTTAATCTTCACCTCTGATTTCCGCATGAAAATAAACTTATAAAAATGTCAAATGTTTACCGTCACCGGGTTTAGAACCCGTGACAGTTAACTCTCCTGTCAATAGGCTTACCACTCAGCTACAGGACTCATTTTATGACATTATTGTAAAATGATTCTGCGATTTGTCTACGATTTTCCAGATGTATCACCGGAGACGATATGCATACAACAAATAATTTAGATTGATAGTTCGATCAAAGAAAATTTCGTAGCTTTTGTAATAAAAATCCGAAACCGTTATCGATAACCAAATAAGTGTAATTCCTGAAATAAATATAATGTTTATTATGTAATGAAACAAAGCCCATCATAATAAAAAGGAAACAATTACTTTTATAAGCAATAAATATATATTATTGTTTTACAAGCCAATCAACAATGACCAAAGGAGTCGTTAAATTCGAAGTGGGCCAAATGTATAATAAGTACTATTGTATGTCCACGCAGAACCAACTGATTTGTCACAGAGCAAACGAAAAGTCCACCTATGTACGAGTTGCATTAGCAATATTAAATACCAAAGAATATACTTCCTAACAATTATTTTACTATTTAACACGTTGAAACCCAGTGTTAATTCAAATTAACACGAATATTGTGATTTTTTCTGAGGTGCTATAAGTATTTTTTGAAGGGTTATTAAGCTTTTATTGTGTTCTATATTTGGAAACTTATTTGGGTGTCAAAGGGGTACTAACTGTGCCAAATAGGAAAATTTTTCTATTTATCATAACACCTATCTGACCTATCACGTAACTAAAAATAGAAGAATGCCTATGGATAGTTAAACCATATATGATATTATTACAAATGTGGGGATACGAAAAAAATGCAAGGCTGATGTAAACGCAATTAACAAGATTAAGAAAAGGACAAGTAAATGGATGAAATAAACAAAGACATGACACAATTAAATTAATCAAATACCGAAGACTAAAAAAAATAAATTAGTACGTATGAATGTGAATGAAGCATGGAGTGTGTACGCAGACCGAGTTGTAAGGCGTTCCATCCTTCTCACCCTTACAGGGAAATTTTTTGATGGAAAGCTTCTTATTTATGTTACTTACTATGAAATTATCAAACCCCTGATAAAATCAGTATTAAAATATTTGTAAATTCAAATCGTTCTAAATTCTCATTTTGGTATGTTTTATATTATTTCTATCAATTTGCTAATCAATAATTAGCTCCTCATCAGAAGCAATGATAAAAAATGTGATACGTACTAGGGACCTAGAATTTAAAAACGTTAATACAGTTGCCATACAAAACCCTCGAATAGGATGAAAATCCAAATATTTTACAGATAATATTGTTATTGACAAAATCTACTAAAAATATCAATTTTACGGAAATAACCACACAAAAAGAAAACATTTTTAAATAACATTTTAATAACATTAAATAATATTTTTGGCATCATAACCGGCAATGACTAAATAAATTTTAATATGTATCAATCTATGATTAGCTCAAAAAGCTATTCACACGAGAAGCAAAGCTTTGTAAAATTCTAGCGACATGTGTACAATTCATCTATCTATAGTCTATGCACGAATTTTATCCTAAATACTCAATGAAAATGTTAATGAGCCCAGATTCGTTATCTTTTATACTAAACTGACGCACGCAACAACAACATAATAGAAACTGATTGTTTATAAAACAGCTATAAATTTAGCGACTTAATTACATATCCGAGTGTGATTTAGACACTATCAATTTGACAGTCAAGATAGAACAAAATAGGACTCACCATACGAACGAAGTCACCTCCGAACACAATTAGTAACAATACTCCTACAACGAATGATCACTATTTTTTTATCACAAAAAACACAGGGGGATATTATTACGAATAAAACTTTTGTTTTTCAAGCACTATTGTGATTTTGACAGCAAGTAATGTTTTTATTATTTAATTTAAATGGGAAAAATGCACTGAATTTAATAACGATTTACATTAACTTTTAATTCGGAACGAAGTGTCAATGTATCTGTCTAATTTATTGTCACTCACTGTTCTAAAAATTCACAAATATTGTCACTGTTTTTATTGATTGCAAAAGTTTATATTGTTATTTCTAATAAGTTAACTTAACGTTTGTATTTCAAAGACTCACGCAAAAGCTAGCACAAGAAAACGTAAGCTCACTGATAATGAAGACCCTCGTTTGAAAAGTGTAAACTTTCGTGTCGCGTGAAAAGTTCGAGCGAAATTGACAGCGCTTTTCGTTCTCGGGTGTTCTCTCCCGCCGTCAAAGCCGAGCTCGCGGGCAGCCGATTCCGTGTGCGGTCGGGTACTGGAGAGTCTGAAGACTGAACAGCGAACACTGAGGCGCTATCGCACTGCCTCGGCGGGGACTAGGCGCTCCGTCAGGTTGGGCCGCTGCTCGGGCGGTGGGCACTATTTTGTACTTCTCGACGCCTAATTTGCCGCGTCTCTCTGATGACTATCGACGCTTTTACTCTGTTTGTTTAGGTGCTATTATTTACGTCGGGAAATGGTATTGCACGTTTTGTTGGGGCTTTTGGAAACATGCAGGGCGTATGGAAATGTATCTACTCGGTGTGAATGTGGCGAAAACGGTTGATAATTATACTTACCGTCATAATGCTACTTCGTGACAATATTTTTAGCTGAAAAGCTGGTAAATTTTTTGATCGGTTAATTTTAACACATGCATCATTCATATTATATCCTAAGCTGCCCTTCTCTTTTTTAAACAGACTCTTTAAGAGATGCGTTAATCTAACATTTGTTTCAATTTGAAATATAAGTATACATAGTAATTTATTTTATTTTATTCACAGTCATCCTTACTAAGGATTCCTGTCCCGAGGTGGACTTTAGGTTGTTGCATTGGTGTTACTGATTCTTATGTTATCTTTATATTTTTTTATAATTTCTTCATGTTTACTTAGCCATATTTTATTGTCGTTTTTTAACGTGTTCATCTGCTTGGTATTTTTAATATTATTCGGAAGAGCATTATACAACTTTGTAAGATAGAATTTATGGTTAATTAATATTTTTATTTTAATATTCTATCTTTGTCTAAAATCTTCCTATTGTCATATTTGTAATGTTGCGATTCTCCAAAATTGCTTTAAAGCTGTGGAAAAGGAAAATTCAAAAAAAATTCCGACATTAACATTATTTTTATAAAAAAATGTTATCTACTTAGTGTGTGTAGTTTCTCACCCTGCAAAATTAAAAAAGAGTTTATTTTTCATTCCGATAGGCGTTTTTCATAAAAAGACAAAATGGCAATCGACGTTCGACTTCGAATCAAGAAGTTGACATTATTTCATACGAATTAAATTTGTTATGACACATATTAATTTAATAAAAGTTATTGGCGCACGCCGGTTTTGAACCCGCGACCTTTGGATTGGTTGTCGAGCGTCTTACTACTCGACCACGGAGGCCGTCAAACTTGTAGGTTCAAAGAAAAAAATAACAAAACTTTTGAGTAGTGCAAAATACAACTTTCACACAAATATTCCACGCACCGTCGATTCAATAATAAATAATAATATAGTAGGCCAGAAGTCTATTTTTTCATTCCCAAGGCACAACACTTCGCATTCTTCTCCAGTTCCTGATTTCATTGAAGTTTCCCTTCGGAGCGTGAAATGTGTTTTTCCACCGAATTGACAAGAAGATAACGTCATTTTGTCAGAGGAGTACTCCAGTGAAGGGACGCATCACGACGATGAACAACTTTTGTTTCATTTTAGAAATCTTGCAGATACTCAAATATGATATACCTACCATATCCGGTGGTTTTAAAATCATAAGTGCATTCAGAACTATCTACACATTCATGGCAGCTGATTTCGATGCCAGAAAGGTAAAAGGACTGAAGCGCCATTTTGGGAAGTTTACACAAGAGTACCTTAAAGTATTTTATTTTTTTTACAATTAAATTCATAAGTCTTTAGTCCTGGTTGTATTTAAAAAAAATGCTCACTTTGCTCAAAAAAAAATGTAACGCATCTACGAGTTCTTTCGTCATTCGTTACGTTCGTCTGTGAAATCCACCAAATTGTTTGTATATTTCTTGTTTGTTTGCATAACAAGGCACCAGAATACCTTTGAAGATGTTCCCTTTGTGTCACTTATTAGTTATTAGTTGTGCCCATTGTATTGGAAATATTCATATGTATTGACACAGTTTTCGTGTTGTATTCTGCTGTGAAAACAGCCATTACTCGAAAACTTTGAAAGGGAAAATGTGTTTTTATTCACGTGTTATTTTGAGAATTTTGTTGATTTAGTTCTAGCATTCTCGTTCTTTAATTCTGTAAGAAAATATTAAGTTAACAATGACGTGAACATCGTAAATCCTAGTTGAAGACTGCACAAATATAATGTTATTCAGTACCTACCCATGACGATCAAACTTGAGGATTATTCAAAAGTTTTAAATGTATTTATTTATGCAACCAAAAAAGATAATATGGTAATTATTTTCTTTTATATTCAGCACCATCAAGATGTTACTTGTGTATTAAAAAAAAAAAACATCTCTATAAATATAAATAATGTACGATGTAAAGTATCCGTTTTATAGTAAATTAAAGAAAGGTGTTAAGAATTAAAAAAAATACAAACCAGAAATCCTAGGAAAGATTTTCTAGTGCTTGCTACACAAACATACACCCATACGCAACATTTTTAAATATAGCCTTCATAGTATTAATTGTATTCGCACGTTATTTTCCGATACAAAAAAGATATCTTGCTAAATTCAACCTGACAGCTTTAAGCTTATGATAACATATCAAATGGGGTATTCGCTTTCTGTTACAGAAAAATACTTAAGGCAGTGAATAATTTTTTAAGGTGATTAATAAGAGTTATAAACATGATTGTAGCAAGGAAACGGAACACGTAGATGTTTTGGACACACAAAGCGGTTGAACGAATGCGTTAGTCGAGAGAATAAACGCCATGAACTGGACAAAGGAAGCTTAAAATTTGCACCAATTTACTACTTAGCTTAAATAAATAATTTAAATTTTATATTTTCGCCCCCGAGGCTTTCACAGTGAAACGGAATCGAGGAGAAAACACAAAACACGTTACGTAAAATAAAATAAGAGAAGGCTAGATAATAATATACTAAGTTCGGATAGCGTGCAATCGGAGTGTCAGGTCTGGCCCTATAGCCTGGAATAGACTGCCACATGATCTCAGAATGATTGAAGACTCGACAGAATTCAGAACGAAACATAAAACTCATCTATTCGGAAAGTCATTTCCATAAATAGTAGAATTGCAAACCTAATTTGGATAACTACACCCGCCAGTTAGTACCCAAAGTCACGTATATAAATAGCATTTCAAGCACTAGAACGCAAATGTTCGATCTTTAGTTATACAGAAAGTCAAACAATTTTTTGCAGTCAGTACCATAAATAATCAAATATGTAAATGTAAAAAAATCCTAAAATTTCGTATTTTAATACGAAAATTTTCTCTCTTAAAACATTTAAAGTTATTTTCAGCTATAGTTTTTACTTATTTTCTAGCATCACTAAAGTTTAACAATTGAACACTTTTTTACATCACCTCCACATACGAGACCCTGGGGTAAATAATTTCTCTCAGAGCCTATTCCATATTTGGGGATGCTGTAAGAGGGGTATTTTTGAGGAAACGAAGGAGAGAACCTGGATCTTGAGGAGGCCCATGTTGTAGGAAGGAGGAAACACAGAAGCTGGAAAATTATTCCACAGCTGAGCTGTTGAACACAAGAACGAGTCGTAAAAACGACCTGTTCTCATTTATCGAATCTTAATCGTGTAAATATGTCGGGCGTGCGTTTGATGAATTTTCCGGCTATGCGCTGGTGTCGAAGGGTGCAATGACGCAAGTTCCTCAAAGCATCTCCCATTGAAATACCAGTAGAACAAAGAAAGCATTCCCACCTGACGTCATTACAATCCGTCTGTTAAGATAGAAAAATTTATCAAACGGACTGCCCATTTTCGCAGTATCAATAAAAAACACACACACACACACACAACAGGGCTATGTGTATTAAACAGTAAAAAATAAGAGAAGCGAAAGATCATCAATAATTTAGTCCATGCATTGTTAGAAGTTGGAGGAACAAATACAGGAATACGAAAAATGGTATCCCAGTATAGGTAATCAAATTCACAAAAAAAACCGTTCAATTATTTGTTTCTAACATTATAAAATAACTGCGTTATAAGAAATATTTAATATGGCAAGCTAAGAGATAAATTAACACAATTATTGTTAAGTCAAGTAGTGAGTTTAATATTTTTAGTTGAGGTGTCAAAAGTTATTAAAAGGTTTTACACAATTCGAGTGGAGAGTGGTTTAATATTTCAGTTGGGTAAAAAAAAATATAATCTGGAACACGCCAACGATTGAAGAAATTGTCAAAGTTTGTTAGATACGTTTTTAAACGCGTTTTATGCATGATTTTCCATTCCTCCACGAGCACTATTTATGAGAAAATGGTTGGTAAGACCAAGCCAAATCCGTTTTATTCCTCTTGAGAAATAATAATGTCATAGCAAAGGTTGTTTGTAAAATATGAAACTTATGACTTCTGGTTATTAATTAGCTATTTTAGTAAAGTCAAGTAAAGGGAACCTGACTATTGCTGTCTTCGTCTGTTAGGCAGTGGTGTAGTAACAAAATCTGATAGTATTAATTCGCTAAGCCGTCTTCTGTACATGATTTGTTGTAGGGCGCTAACGTCTGCAATAACTATACTTGTTATTTTCGCATGTACGTACAAAAGTCTAAAATTTTATTCCGACTACGCTACTTCGCGATTCACTCACTATGTCTCTTTTGAAGTGTGGGTCAAGACGAAACTAGTTATCATTAATGCTTATAATATGCATCTGAGCTTTTAGTAACGGTAAAAGCGTTTCTTTTCAACTTTAAATTAGTATTTTCTCAAGCTTTTGGAAGTAATTATAATACTTATAATAAACATGTTTACATAATTTTCATATTCGGATATTTGGAAGCTAAAGATTACATACCTGGTAATGTTGTTCTGGGCTGCAACCTGCAGGGTGAAGATTGCTCTGATGATGGTCACCATCCGATTGGAATGGGCACCACTAGAAGAAAAAAAAATATAGAATTTGGTATGGTAGGTGCATTATAATTTTAATGTTTCAACAGAATATATGATTTGTTTTTAAGTGAATACTGCACTAGAGTCCAAACCGCTCCTGACCGTCTGAAGTCAATGAGACTATGAGTACAATAACAGTATGTTGCGAGACTGAAGAGAGTGGGAAGGAAAAGAAGATGGGAAAGAGGAAGGTTAGAAATAACCTCGCTATACAGATCTGGTAACCAATTACGGCTAGAGTCATTTCAATCAATGTTTTGATTCTGAATGGTGGTCTTTCGCCAGGGCGATACTGAGAGTATCTAACACTCTGGAGCGTGCCGCAACTATACCGCATATTATTTTATATTAAAAAAAATATGTCAAATATGCTTAGCGAAGAGCATTAGCTTACATGTGGTGGTTAAAATAATTGAGCGTATAATTTTCGTACATACTGCATGCCTACCTGATAAATAATAATAGCCTAATTGACGGCCTCCATGGTCCGACGAATGACCATGACGAATCCAAAGGTCGCAGGTTCAAACCCGGAGTGCGCCAATAACTTTTATTCAATTAATATGTGCCATAACACATTTAATTCATATAAAATAACGTAAAGTTTATTTGCGGCGCGTTCCAGAGTGGTAGATACTCCAAGTTTTGCCCTGGTGTAAGACCATCATTCGGAATCGAAACGTTGCTTGAAATGGCTTTAGCTATGTTTGTTGACCAGATCTGAATAGCCAGGTACATCCCAACCTTCCTCTTCTCTAACTCCTTCCCCTCCCCACTACCTTCAGCCTCACAACGTACCCTATTTGGGGATGTCATAGTCTCACTGGCTCTATACAGTTGGGAGCAGTTGGGACTCTTGTACGGTATTCACTATAAAAAATAAAACAAAAAAGCATTTCGGGTGCACATGATGTTATTTTGCAGAAACATTACTCTGGATGTGTGTGTTCCCTGATAATATAATATATGAATTTGATGGCACACTCGAGTTTTATGTAACACGTCGGAAGAAAATTTCTTAAAATGACAAAGCATATTTACTGTCCATAAAACTGACGAGACGCCACTGTTTTTTTTACAGTACTGAGTGCGGGTCATTAAAAGATAGTAAACCTCGGAATGACCGATTGTGTTCCCTTCGATATTCATGCACACATTGCGCATTGCACATTGCGCACCGCGCACTTATCGAGCTATTTCATACGTTCGCGTTTGATCAAATGCTAGCCGGGCCAGCTTTTCAACCGTCATCTTCTTTTTACCAATTGACTAAAGATGAGTGCAGTACCAATCTGCATATAGCTCCGGGTGTCCTGGATCTCTTCCCGCCTAACTAAGGTACCTACTGTTACATAAATTATGTTGAGTACAAGTACTTACCGCACTATACCATTATACGTACAACCTTAGAGTACATAGAGTGGTACCTATCCAAGGCAGTGTAGTCAGTTTTTAATGATTTTTGCCGGACGCGGCAGA
Source organism: Drusus annulatus (assembly GCA_022651775.1). NCBI lineage: Eukaryota > Metazoa > Arthropoda > Insecta > Trichoptera > Limnephilidae > Drusus > Drusus annulatus. The sequence goes on along the minus strand of JAGWCC010000766.1, from coordinate 74,649 downwards.
CCTGGACATGGCTAGGACTAGGGCCTGGGTATTTATACATCCATTCATAGCACATGTCGACATAATGTTTTTGTTTATTCGTATAACCACTTTTTCACAGTATTGTTATCAACAAAAATATAGCATATAACCTAAAAAAACCGTTTAGTTGTGTCCAGTTTAGTCGCATATGATGACATGTGGGCGGAGTCCCCGGAGACGCGGAAGACCAAGATCATCCTTACAGTACATAAAAGCGTTGTGTTATTTTTGTTGTCTCTTTCTCTCTCGTGGTGTGCGACGTAAAAACCCGAAGAAAGTGATTTATCGCAAGTTTGTATAGGTTGGGTAAAAATAATTAGCTCTCTCTCCATACATTGTTACTCCAAGCTCTAGACGGTTGGGAGCAGTTGGGACTTTTGTACGGTATTCACTATAAAAAAAAATATTAAAAAAAAATAATTATTATTTTTATAAATATTTTCGCCTAACAGCAAGGTTCCAAGTTTGTTTTTATTGAAAACTTTTGAAATACTGAAGGGACCAATGTACGCCATTGCTGTGGGTAAAAATAATTAGCTCTCTCTCCATACATTGTTACTCCAAGCGTACAACACTATTGCGCTAGGACATCACTAATAAGAAGCGGCTGTGCGCAACCCGCCAGAAAAAAAAAACTGACAAACCTTGCCGAGTGATTCGCGGAGGTGAGCAAGGAGTGATTAACGATATTAACCGAATCAATCCAGTAGATCGAAACCCCGAAATTTCCTGGAGGAAGTCTGAAGGAAGGAAAGAGAAGTGTGTTCTTTAGGAAAAATGGACCTAAGAAGGGCAACTAAACCAAGGTGCTCGAACTGACCGGCAATGCTGCCAGGGACACAAGACGACCAGGATCATTATACGCCATATAGTATGCAACATGCCATCCGCGACGATGAGGAGCCCTACAAGCTGCTCTACGGCATGACCATCGCCAGGGAGGTGTTCTGCCTTGTTAGGCATCCCGGCCGTTCTTTATCGTTCAAGAGGACGGAAGATATAGCGTACATTTTCACCAAAACAAACATTTCTAATGTGTGAATAAGTGTTCTCTCCCTCTTATATAAAAAAACTCATTCTTGGATACTAGGAAATGTATTGCGTGATTTTTATAAGTATTTTTATTATTTACATCCAAGGATCCCCCAAATGTGATCGGGATGACAACCCACTCGCTGAGGTAGAGAGTGTAGGTTGCATTTGATGATCAACGTTACATTTCGCATTACATTACATTACATTACACTAATCAGATTCCCAAAAGATCCCCAACCTTTTTTTCGCGAAATGTCCAAACTATCCGGAGCCAGTGAAACGTTTTAAAACTGAAAAAAGTAAATAGGGGAAGGAGATGGGAAAGAAAATGGTTGAGAGGTACTCGGCTATTCAAAACTGGTCACTCAGCATGGTTAAAACCACTTCAAGCAATGTTTCTATTTTGAATGGTAGTCTTTCACCAGGGCGATACTTAGAGTATCTACCACTCTTAAGCAGTTACAAAAACTTTAAAAAAGGAGTGTGTGCCAAGAAAGCGTTTTGTGGCGGTCCATCCTCTCTTCACCCACCTCTATAAAGAAATGGCGCAATGGTAAGTTAGTGAGTTACTGCCGTTAATTTCAATCAAGGTTTTAAAATGTGGCTGCATTAATTCATGTTATTTGGTAAGTTATTATTACTATTTTATGGAACAGTGCTCGGCACAATCAAATTATTTTTCAATCAATGGTTATTAGGTCTCCTTCGATACGAGTACAAAAAATATCCAGAAAACTGCTAGAAAAGTTAAGTGGGTGCGCGTTGTTGTACATCAGAAATATATGTTTTATTTGTAATGCTAAATTTAATCAACATCCGAGTCAGAAAGAACAAAAATTTGCACTGTAACATATCTGTTCCTCAAAAATAATAAAAATCAAAAAATAATGTTAAAAAAATTTAAATATATGTAAGAATCAACTAAATTCTAAATTATTATGATATGGTGATTGTTTCCTGCCAGAATTGACCTGCCAGGTAAGTATGTTGCTGTATATTTATATAAACTAAGAATTAATATTAAGTAAAAATTAAGATTTGTACAGCGCCCTTAAGGTGATTTTTCACAAAAACGGCGCTATCCAAATTATCCAAATAGTATTATTATTATTATTAAGTAGCGATGCTTCCGACTGCACAGATGATTCTTACGTTAGCGTGTTTTTTTACATTTCCAGAATAACACAGCTATGAACACAATTGCAGAGAAATTTGAACTGACAACTGTATAATATTTGACATTATTCGAAGCTCATACAAACTCCATAATTATACACACACTATAATTAAGTATTGTTACATTAATTTAATAGGTATTAGGAGCCTGCTTACAATGAAGCTTCGTGATATATTCCGCGAAATCTCTCAGATATCTTCAAAATGCTACGCTCAACTTTTACTGAAAGTGAAGGTGAATTATTTCTTTGGGAGTGATTTGCCCTCAGAACAAGAACATATTTGGAGAGAGAGCCAAACATTTTTACCCAACCTGTACAAATTTGTGATAAATCACCTTTTCCAGGTTTTCACATCGTAAACCGTGAGAGAGAAAGAGATAAGACAAGTTCTCACACAACACAGCACCGATTTTATGTCTATAAGCATGTTCTCTATCTCCCAGGTCTGCGGCGACTCTGCCCACTACGTATTGTTAAACGACATAACAGGACAGAACTCAACGGTTTTTTAAGTTATATCCTACATTTTTGTTTAAAACAATACCGTGAAAAAGTGGCTATACAAATTAACAAAAACCTTATGTCGACATGTACTATGAATGGATGTATAAATACCCTAGTTCTAGCCCTAGCTACGACCCAGTCGGGAAAAAATCATCAATACTGACTACACTAGCCCTCCCTCCTGGTATATACTTGCTCTGAGGTTTGGCCCACGTGTTAAAAATCTCCACCCCAAGAATGGTCAATAGACACGCAGATCCGATCTGTGATCCACATCTATAATAGTTGAAAGTATTCTTCACATGATTCATATAGTACAGTTGTGCAGTCATTCAACGGTAGTTATGTATGTAATTAAGATGTGTCTGTTTTAGTTTAGCATCATAAATTTTAAACAGCTTGCTCGCAACCTAACCTCACAAACCATGAGTTGGATTTAAAAGTTAAAATTTGTTAGGTTCTTACCTTCATGTTTTTTATCCAAGTTCCTGCCTTATCCAACCATTTCACTATACTCCATTTCCGAATTCAACAACACCGTGTTCGAAAGAATTGAAAATCTAACGGAAGAGTTTTCATGTGAAAAAACGTGTGGCTCGTTGGTTTTCTGCTTGTTTGTCGGTTTGTTGTTTTGTTCTCAAAATAATATAAAATAAGTGTGGTATTTTGTCAAAAAAAGACTTAAATCAGTGTGGTGTATTCGTTTCGTTAATATTACAATTATTGTATAAGAAGACTTCAAGAACTTTCATCTTCAACTTCATCGGTGAGTGAATGGTTTCGCATTTTTCCTTCATGCCTTAATTTTTCCACGAGCTATATTTAGACACTTCCATCAAGTAGTATAGTTTACCGTTTGCAGTCCACTATTTTCCAAAATTATTTGAAGCTGGAAACACATTCGGTGTTTTATCGCAGCTTCCGATCGAACACAATGCTTTTATAACTCTCACACTTACTCACCGATGGCGTACGTGGCCAATGCTTTATTTGCTCCTGGAGGAGGGGCATAGCCTGGAAAAATACTTGCCCTAATGTCCAGCGGGCATAGAACTATCGCGACGCCTCTGAACAATAATTTTTTGTGTATTTGATTTTTTAAGTCAAATTCAAACAATAGAATAGAACATTAACATAGGGAAACTTTCCATTCTAATAATCATAATTAATATTTGTATTTATTTTAATTATATTTTTCAATTTACTCGGAAATGTAATAATAATAATATTTGGATAATTTTTATAGTGCCGTTTTTGTGAAAAATCACCTCAGGGGCGCTGTAAATAAGGACATTAGTAATGGAACTAATTTTTTGAAAGCTTTTCACTATTTCAAGTATCTGGAAATCATATAAATAGTTCGTTTCTTGGTGGCTTCTCCACACTTTGATAATAAGATAGTTTCCATTTTTAATTACGGCAAACATCTAGAAATCTGAGTTTCATTCTAAGTACTAGAGATGAAATTGATGGAAGTGTGTTATGGGCGAAACGTTGCTTGAAATGACTTTTAGCCGTGTTCGATGACTAGATCTGAATAGCCAGGAACTCTGAATAGCCCAACCTTCCTCTTTCCCATCTCCTTCCTCTCCCCACTACCTTCAGCCTCAAAACATGCCCCAATTGGAGATGCCATAGTCTCACTGGCTCTAGACGGTTGGGAGCAGTTGGGACGCTTGTGTGGTATTCACTACAAAAAAAAAAAAAAAAAATTAAAAGTGTCCGTGTGCCCAAAGTAAGCTCAATTTTTCCTTACTTCTGGTGAAATTGATCAAACATTTTTAAATACCGAAATGCTTTCTTCGACAAATTCTTTGGCCTTTCTGGGACCTAGGAGTTAAAAAGGTTTCATGTGATTAGGCGAAACCAGCTTTCTTTCAAATCTGTGTCTATCACACTTCTAGGTATTTTCTATTCGGCGATTCTGAATATCTCGACTGTCATTTTTATAAAGTTTACACGAAGAAAGCAGAACACAGACCCATTAAATATTAAACATTTCTTTGCCATAGTAATAATTGCCCGCCGGATTCTAATCCGCCATGACACATTCTTCCGGAGATAAAAAATAGCTCTCATTAATGAAGAGACTCTTGCCGTAGAAATTGAGAAGCCCGCTCGCATATTGCGTTTCGTAATTTATCTTAGTGTTTTTAGAACGAACATTGTTCAATTAGTCACGCGAGGAGAGATTCCCGAAGGTGGTCGATGGCCAGATGAAGTTAAAAAAATAAACTTCCATTCGTGAAGAGCAGTGAATAGATAAACAGATAGAAGGGTGTTGCGAGTGTGCCCGTGTGTCTGAAGTTAACTCATTTTGCCTCCACTTCTCGGAAAATTGTTGAGACATCTTCAAATATCGAAATTCTTTCTCGAACGAATAATCAGTTTTATTGTCCTGACTGGTGTCGAGGAGTGCCGGGAGTCAAAATGCCTTATATCGATCTTTATGGCGATCAGTTTCTTTCAAATCGGTAAAGGTCACTTCTTGGGATTACTTTTTCAGTGGCAAAGGGCCATATTTAGTACCTATTTACAGCATACGATGTTTGGATATACAGTGTCTGAATATAGTATATGGTAGGTATTTGCGTATAATGCAGGGCATAGATGACACTCTGCATGAAAGCATATGAGGGTGAGTTAAAGTGAAGACAATTCACTCATAATCTTATAGAATATTTGTGTTTGCTTAGATTCATGTTCATTTAAAAAATAAAAAGCAAGGTTTTTTAACATACAGTACTATTACAATATTATTATGTCTTATTTTTTTCCCACTACGAATGGGCTGGTTGAAAGAAATTGCCACATGGAAAAAAACCCGCTTATTTACCATTAGTAATTTCCTTTGTGAGTACGTACGTACTCGTATATACGTACGGATGTGAACTTTTTAAATTTGGAACTGAGGTTAATTGAAATTATCAAATTTAAAAATAAGGTTTCCAAATCTCCACCGACCCAACAAAGTACCTACCTAGACATTGTTCTATATTTGAAATGGGTAGATTAAAGCAACTCATATTTTTTCTTGGCGAGTCAAGTTACATCCCACGATTTTTCACAGATAACAACAGCTAGTAATATAATATTTTGTAACCATATGCAGGCCCGTCCCTGAGTCATACGGCGCCTTGCGTATTTATTTTTTTTATTCGCACAGAAGATTGGTACCAACTCGTATCAAGTATAAGACGAGAGGCGTGGGTTTTTTTCCGCCCCGTCATCCGAGAACTTACAGGTTCAATTACCGTCCATGAATAGTGTGGCTTATTTCAATTTATATCATATAAATAAAGCAACGTGATAAGGTTCTATCAGCGCCCTAAAGATTCGCCGCCTGGAGCGAACTGCTCCAATTGCGCATTTCATGGATTTAGATGTTCTCGATGACCAGATCTAAATAATCAGGTACCTTTTAACCTTCCTCTTCCTTGACTCCTTTTCCTCCCCCCCACTACATTCAGCCTTACTACACACCTCAATTGGGGATTAGTCTGTAATGTACCAACCAGTTTAGCACATCTACAGCTTACCCATGTCACTAATCATTCTTACCAATCTTTAATTTTATCCTAATTGCATCCCTTAATGTATTTCTGTGTCATAAATTATAACCTGACATCACTTTCTAAAATTTCTTTTAACATGTATTATTCCATAGACCACATGTTTGGACTCTGATACTTTAAGTTTGACCATGCCCATAATAAGGTATAAAACCTGAGCTATTCTGTAAAAGCATCCACTACTACTTCTATTAACACACTATTCATTCATGTTATCATCTCACTCCCGTGCAGTAGTAAGCCATGTTCAGTTAAAGGTTTAATTTTAATATTATAGAAATTCTTCCAATAAAAAGTATTTAAGAGAAAGTGAATATATTTTATTCAACATCCCCGAACAAAAGCGCGCCTTACCCAATGAGCTTCTGTCGGTCGCTTCAGCGATCATTACAAGTCCTACCGGCTTCAGACGGTTGGCAGCTCAGAGCAATAATATACAAGAGAGAGAGCGTTGTAAAGAGAGCTGTAGTCAGTTTTAACAAGGTTTGCCGGACTCGGCTAGACCTGGGCGTGGCTAGGACTAGGGCTAAGGTATTTATACATCCATTCATAGCACATGTCGACATAATGTTTTTGTTTATTCGTATAACCACTTTTCGACAGTATTGTCAAAAAAATAAAATAACATATAACTTAATAAACCGTTGAATTATGTCAATTTATTTCACGTATCATAACGTGTGGATGGAGTCGACGGAGACGCGGGACTCGAAGAACATTCTAACAATACTTAAAAGCGGTGTGATAATTCGGGATTTTTTTTTGTCTCTTTCTTTCTCGTGGTGTACGACGTAAAAACCCGGAGAATGTGATTTATCCTAAATCTGTATAGGTTGGGTAAAAATAATTAGCTCTCTCTCCATATATTAATACTTCAAGGTTGGGAACAGTTGAGACTCTTGTACGGTATTCACCTTTTTTAAAAAGAGGCAAATAAAATGTATAGTACATAAATTGCATAGACGACACCTTTTAAATGTTAAGAACACCCAAAAGTCAAATAACTATCTGTTTTCGCATAAAATTATAGTTTTTGGAATTAATTTACCATTAGCCCGAGTAAAACTTGCTAAAATTAATGGTATGTAAAAAAGGTGTTTTTATTTAAATGTGATTTTTTTAAATATTAAAAACCGTTCCCATAAGCTTTTGTCATGTAAACGGAACCTGTCTACATTTCTTAATTAGATGTTTTTTGCGTTTTACCATGTTTCCGAAACCGAATAAAATATAAGAAATGTGTTTTTGACTGTCACAATTTATACGTGTTTCAAATTCTAGGAATGAAAATGATATTTTGTGCTAAAGTAACCGTTATCTTTTTTATAGTGAGAAAAAAACCCTACCTGTGCAAACAAATAAACTAATCTACAACTTACCTATTTTTAAACTGGTCGCATTACATTATTTTATGATGCTAGGCGCACCTTATCTTTTGGGTGCACTGCATTACGCACTCATAGTAATGATGCGCTGTGTATTATTAAATTTTTACAAGCCAAAAAAATGAGAACAGAACTCCGTGACACTATCTGGAGTATCTGGTTACAATTTCATGTGAATTTCCAATATAAATAATAATTGACCGAAGTTGAGTCAAAACTAAAAAAAAAGTATGATGCAAAGACTGTAAGTTGTTATTTTAAAATCAAACATGGTTTTACACCACTTTTATATATACCATTATTTTACTTTGTGACTCTTATATAAATATTAGAGTTACAAAGCACTCTTTGATACTCAGTGGTAATTCAAATTAACACTAACTTAACTAACTAACTACAGTATGCATAAACATTCATGCATATATTGCAGAACGACATAAATACTAAAGATAAAGCTAGGCATGTTTGCATATTAGCCAGCTGATTGGGTAAGATCAATTGCAAATATCTTAACGTAAAATTAAATATATCATTCAGGATTCACCTGGCTTAAAATGACTTAATTAAGCTAAGACTTCCTTACCTTAGCATATTTCAATCCTAAATAAATGGTGTAACCTTACTTTCTGGATGACCAATAACTGATAGAGGGACCCATGTGACCCTTAAAACGCTTCTGAAAAGTGGCGAGTGCTGTCGACTAAGTCCCACTATCTGCCAGAAATCAGAATAAAATTATGGTTCAATCAAATAAGCATTTCTAGGGAAGAAGTTATCTCAGCGGTGTTCATCGAATTAAAAAAAAAATTACAGCCCCCGCCCAATCACTCATTATGAATTTCTCCGCGCCGCAGGCAAACATAATGACGTAGGTACTTTACCTGTATAAATGTTTTAATGATAATGTCCGCTGATCTGAAGTAACCGGTCTAGTCTAAGTGAAAAACGCTTGTAAAGAAACAGCGCTCAACTGAACTGAACGGAGATACCCGGCTGGCCTGTATGATTGTATCAATGGGATTGTGGATAATGTGCACAAGAGATTCAAGTATTACCATAACTTGTTCAATACCAGTATTAGATAGCTTTTTAATTTGATTATTAACTTACCTGCTAATATTTCTGAAAACAGAAAAATAAGTACATTGAACGCAAGGATATTCTGTTTACAAATGAGCTCTCGTAAATACACTACGATAAATTATCCACGATACTATGACACGAATGACATGAAACTTCCCATGAAGCTGTGAAGTGATTCAGCAATTTGTAACTCTGGTAACATTATTTCTCCTTTAATGGAAAACTGTGCATTATTACTTTTGTCAAACTGGAATGTTGTGATTTGTGATACGTTGTGGTAAACACTCAAAAGAGAGGCAAAAAGAGAACCAAAAAGGACACAATAGCCACAGCTGCTGTCTTTAATGTCTAAAATACAAGGTATATGTGAATGTAATTGTAACGTTGCCCCAGCAGTAAAAAAATCACCCTAAACACAGATATTCAATATGATAAACGTCCATTTCGGAAATAAATATTTTAATATTTATACCGTAGATTCACTTAAATTTTACCAGTCTGAAGATGCCCGTTATAAGATGTAACCGCTCCGGTATTAAATAAATAATAGTGGAATAAAGCAAAAAAAAATGAAACACTAAATCTAAATTTTTATTTATGAGCTACCTTCATTCATTTTAGAGCAGTTGGAAATAAATAAAAATTCAAATGATCCAAACTTTAAGTTAATAAATGAACAAAAGAATATGATCCATTCACCACTACTAGATGTGTTCAAACCGAAAATTAAGAAAAATAATTAAGAAAAATAATTCAGATATAATTATCCCCCAAATTAATAAAAATAAAAACCCCATTTCTTAAAACGAATTAGGAAACACCAATGCCCCTCCTTAATGACCTTTTGTCAAATCCAAACAATAGTATACCCTTAGGTAGGGAAACTCCCCATGTTAATGACATCAACAATAATTACAATTTATCAGAAAAACCTAATGGGGACATTGGTAGTTAAAAATAAAAATAATAATAACATTAACATGATATAAACAGTCCGTCTGTATGTGGCTTCTCCACAGTTTGATAATGCCCTCAGAAGGCGAAACAGCTGTCACGCGTAAAAATAATTACATCGCAGAGCTTTTAACTTAAAACTGTTTTTTTAAAATTAAAATAATAATAATTATTGTTTAAATAAAAAGTAAAAACCTAAAAACTAAATCTAAAATACAACAGATTTCTTCAGTACAGAAATATCTCCTCCAAGCATTTTATAGATGCAGTCCTCCTTAGACGCAGGAGAGTTCTAATGGTGATAATGACACGAATTTCACCTGAGCTTTGGATATATAACAAAAATTTATTGCATATCTGAACGATAAACAAAAAAATCTTATTATTTTACGAAATCAAAGCCTTAAAGCTACCATATCAATGTGTCTTCTCTAAACGACAACTCTTAAAGTCAACAGATCTTTCAAATAGCTTCTAGCCAATAGCATTTGAATGAAGTAGGTAGATGTGGAAACCCAGATGGAACAATTACAATTCAGATTTGAGATAATGTCATTACATCTATGCTCCATGGGAACTGGGCACCCCGCGGCTCGGTGGTTTAAGTGATTGCCTGTCGAGTAGGGGGTCCCGAGTTCGGTAAGAAGCCGTCTATAGTACCGGTTCGGACCTTTTGATAGGCCATTCGTACGTCAATAAAAACCGTTGAATGATGAACACGAGAATTAAAGGGATACTTTAAAAACAATTATTGTATTAGCATTTGAATCAATCATTTCGTTGAAGAAATACGTCCAGTAAATTTAAACTGCACGCTATGTTTAAATTGTTTAACTCTAGTAAAATCATTTTAATCAAATGTGGTTTTTTTATTTACTAAATAAAATTGTACACCTACGTATACTCGTATGTAGTAAGTCGTCAGATATATTTATGTATATGCTAATCTCTCTTAAAATTTGACATAGACTTTAAATAAATAACCTCAGAGCAATAATATAAATGATAAATACTTGGGGCAAGTGGACAAGTTTCTGTATTTAAGAAGCATGTTTACGAGAGATGAAAAGGCCGATAAGATATTGAAAGAAGGGTGAATGCAGGAAACTCCATTAATAGAGGACTGAACGCTGTTGGCTCAAATAAGAAATTATATGGCAGTGAGGCATGTAATTGGCAGAGAAAGGATGGAAGTTGACTGAATGCTGTGGAAATGAGATCCCTGAAACGTATATGCGTAAAACCATATATGACCGTATTAAAAATGTGGATATCCGGAAAGAATGCAAGGCTGATGTGAGCGTAATGAATAGCATCAAGAAAGGGACTCTTAGATGGTTTTGGCATATAGAGCGAATGAACGAAGAAAGGAGTGTAAAAAAAGATTATATAATGCCAAAGTGAATGGAATAAGAAGTCGAGGACGCCCGAGAAAGACATGGCACTATCAAGTAAATAAAATACTTGAATCGGGTCATGTGAAGAGTCAGAATAACAGAAGAGTTGTATAAGACTATATATGAATTGGAATGAAGCTAGGAGTGTGTGCCAAGACAGAGTTATATGGCGGTCCGTCCTCTCTGCCTACCCCTGCGGGAAAACGGCGTGATATTTAGTTAGTTAGAGCAATAATATACCAGGAGTGAGCGCTGGTGTAGTCAGTATTGATAATTTTCGCCTGACTTGGGCGTGGCTAGGGCTAGGGTATTTATGCATCCATTCATAGCACAGCGCCCTTGAGGTGATTTTTCACAAAAACGGCGCTATACAAATTATCCAAATATTATTATTAATGTTTTTGTTTATTTGTATAACCACTTTTTCACAGAATTTTTATAAGCAAAAGTGTAGGATATAACCTACAAAACCGTTGAGTTCTGTCCTGTTATGCGACATAACTCAACTCAGTGGCGCTCTCGGAGCAGCCTGGCGTGTTTTTAGTCTTTCTCGTTATTTTTCGCCAAATAAGTAGGATATTTTACAAATTACTTCTTTAAAATTACACTAAAATTACCGTTGTTGTGTATAGGTTAAGTGAATAAACTCTAAATAATTTTAAAGTGACTAGTTTCGACGTAATTTCGATTTTTAAGAAAATATTTGAATCTTCAAATATCAGTTTTTTTAAATGCAGTGCCAAAGCCCGAGAATGGTCGTCACACGACGATGACGTCGATGACCATTTGCCACATGTTCCGTCCCTTCGACCGCCGGCCCGGTAACCGGCAGGCGACCTTTTTTTTTTTTTGTCAATTCAATACAATCATCAGTTCTTCTTTTTGCCTGCGCATATAACCTGTTAGAAATGTCGTGGCGCTTTTTGCAGCTGCCTGACGTGTTTTAGTCTTGTTATTTTTCGCCAAATAAGTAGGATATTTCACAAATCACTCAAAAAAATAATAAAATAAAATAAAAAATAAAAATAAAAATAATAATAATAATTAAAAAAAAATAATAAAAATAAAATAAAAAATAAAAAATAAAATAAAAATAAAATAAATAAATAAATAAAATAAAAAAAATAAATTAATTCATTAATAAATAATAATTAAAATAAAAATCATTTAAAAATTGTGTCTATCTGATGGGACCTGCCAGTGAATACCGAACAAGAGTCTCAACTGCGTCCAACTTTCTAGAGCCAGTGGGACTATGGCATCCCCAATTAAGTTTCAGCTCAGCAATGAAGTTTCTACGAACACCACTTGCGGGGTTCGAGGCCAGCCCCCCAGTGGAGTGTGCGTCTCCGCCCTCACCTGGCTGTCCTCCGGCGGCTCCTTCATCGGCCTCTGCAGCCTCAAGGATCTCCTGGTCTGCGTGTCCTCGTCGCCTCCCCGGCTCCAAGCCCAGGGCGACAGGGGCAATGGGTACGAGGAAGAAGAGCGTGGGACAGGGTTTGAAGCAGTCGAGAAGAAAAATGGCGGATTGGTGAATACTCTATACATACTCTGACTCTGGAGGACTCCGATGACAGTTTTTCAGCAACAAACATGCCTGGGCAGCTGCGCAAGTTTTTCCGCAAGAAGAAGAGAAGGACCACCACGACCAGCGCCGCAGCGCCGACGACCACGATTACGACGACGCCCGTGCCGCCCAAGCCGACGCCGCCCACCACCAAGCCGCCTTCCGACACCGGCGACGAATTCGGCTACCTTTGGTCACCGCTGGACTCGGCTCCTGACTCTGACTACTGACCATTAAACTAAGAATTAATATTAAGTAGAAATTAAGATTTGTACAGCGCCCTTGAGGTGATTTTTCACAAAAACGGCGCTATAAAAATCATCCAAAAATAAATAAATAAATAAATAACAATACGTAGTGGGCGGAGTCGCCGGATAAGCGGGAGACGGAGAACATGCTTACATACCCAAAATCAGTGCTTTATTGTGTGACAACTTGTTTTATCTTTTTTATCTCTCACGGTTTACGACGTAAAAACCCGGAGAAAATAATTTTACGTGAATTTGTATAGGTTGGGTAAAAATGTCTAGCTCTCTCTCCATACTCGTGTATCTTTTTGCTCTGAGTAAATAACATCTCTATGAAAGGAAGTAGATACTACATTACTAAACGAAACATTGTTTTTCTCCTTCACCGAAAAGTGGGGCACCTAACGGATCTAGCAGGTCAAAATTGGAAATCAAAATGTACAAACGTAGTAAATTATAAATATGTGGAATGAAACAGTTTTCACAAAAGGAGACGTCTTGCAATTTTATGTGCTGTGCGTTCTTCAAACAAACTTGACTAGTATGAGCTTTATCCGGACTGTAAAAACTACGTCCACAGGACGTATTGATCGAAAGCAATACATTACTTGATCTTGTAATGTGTTTCTGTCACACAGATGCACAAAAATTAAATCGCTCGAGTAAGATGGTACTGTTATCTAAAGACTTCATTTAATACTCTATATCCAAGGGCAGACATTACTAATACCTGCAGAGATATTCAAACTGTGAGAATAATTTTAATTTTAAATGAAAGATAAACATTCTCGAATAATAAATAACCTCAAAATATTTTAATTCCTTCTTCTATCATTACACGCAGAAATTTTGCTCGTGCACTGATGAAGGAGTCAGCTAGCAGAGGATTGAACTCGCGAGTGGGAACCCGACGCTTTGGCCACTCGACTACCAATCAGTTGGATTTACATACCAATCTTCTTTGTTACAGCTGTTAATCTATTTCTTCGAGATATGCCGAGCTTAAAAGTTCACACCTCAGCACACAATGAGTATATTTATATGAAAAGGAAAGATAACGTAATAACATATACTTACTAGCAATTAATAAATTTTGAAATATTGAATTGCTATTCCTCAATCATCACTCAACTAATTATGGGTATCGTTCTCTACTATCCAGAATGTCAAGACATTTTAACTCAAGCCGCGGTCTTGAATTATCTGGTACCAGTCTAAATGATTTTTGTCATTTTTTACGACTCTGCCAAAACCTTTGATTTGACCGTGACTTTGATTTGAATGTTATTTCTTATGTATATTTTGTCCTATTTTTCCCATTGCTTCGTTGTAATATTATTTATGTGCTCTGTTGTTTTTTTTTTCTCATTTCCTGTTTTGTATTTTCTTTTGTAATTGGACTTTAGTCCGTTAGTATGTAAATTAATAATTTTTCTGCCTTCTGAGGTTTGGATAAATGTCTCTAGAGGGACAAGTGCACTCTTTCAGAATTGTGTGCACGACGTCTTAGCGTATTTTCTACTATATTGAACCCGCAACCCCCTGACTCTATCGAACATCTGTAAATTTCCTCAATTTTAAAATGATGTAGGAAACCAGGACGTTATATAATACAACAAATATATAATAGGTTTTAGCTTCCTTCCTTTTTAAAAATACTTTTGACCTTATAACTTATCATTTGCTATATGTAAGATAAGGAACCTTTGACACATTATAAACTGCACGTTTATATTTGTGATTTGTTAAGGATATAAACATAGATTGGCGCATCGAATTTTTATAAATCAAAATTCCAATAGACTGGTTATTAAATTGAGCGGTTTATGCTTTAAGCCAGGATGTGATCTCCTTCTTCTACTTCTTGATACATTATTTATTTTTCTTGTGATGTCAATCAATTGTGCCGATGATGAATGAAGGAATTTTTATTATGCCGCGCCGGATATATTGCTCACCGGATCAACTCGCTAACGCAGTGCACATATTGAACTGCATTGGTGAAGAATTTTTAGATGAACTGAAAATGGTTCATGTTTCATAATGCTGATGTCCATTGTTGGATGGATGACCTTTCGCTTATGAGACCAGACTGGCTATTTTATATAGTCAATACTGCACAAAAGTCCCGACTGCTCCCAACCGTCTGGAGCCAGTTGGACTAAGGCAGCCCCAAACCAGGGTATCCTGTGAGGCTGGAGGTTGAGGTTAGGAGAAGGAGATTGGGAAAAGAAAGGTCGGTAATTACTTGAATGTTAAGATCTGGTCACCAAACACTACTAAAGCCATTTTAAGCAGCGTTTCGATTCTGAACGGCAATCTTTCACCAGGGCGATACTTAGAGTATCCACCACTCTGGAACGTGCCGCAAATATACGATATATTATTTTATTTGAATCAAATGTGAAATAACACATATTAATTTAACACAATGTATTTGCGTCCAGCGTCTTACCACTCCGTCGCCGGCCGTCGTAATAATACCTTCCAAAGACAAACATAATTCACTCTTTTAACTTTATATCTCACCCGACGAAGAGTACAATCATATTCTAATTTATAACAAACTAATGATGAGATGAGCTAGTTATTTGAATAGATCTGCTTGCTTCGGATGGGCGAGGTTCGCCAAGAACCGGCCAATCTGTAAAAAAATGAGGGAGACTGGAAAAATTATGTCCAAAAATAGACGCCGGGAGGCTCACGAAGAAGGTAAAAAAGATGAACCCGTCCCTAGCTCAGTGAATCAGAGAATAAGCGTTTCAATAAATAACTAAAAAAAATACTAATTTTGACATTGCTTAAAGCCGGTAAGAGCAGATTGAGATTTATTTATATTATTTTCATGAAAAAGCTAAATAAATCTATCTATATTTATACACTAGGACCGTATCAAAATATAGCTAGCCGTTGGAAAGCTAGATGCTGTCAAAGTGTAACGCTATTGACAATAATTTGTGCCAACAGTTGGATATCATTATTAAAAATATCAGTAGCTACATACGAATATTTTTCAGCACAACGCAGTCTCGACACTCGCTGGGTATGTTTCTATTGTTTTAGTTTTAGCGACAAATAAACAAAAAAGGGGTAAAAGTTTATACTTTGTGGACGATATTATGCGTAATTTAAACTGATCTTTTGCTTGTATACCTCCCAAATAGACGTCTGTGTTGACCACGCAACGGAGGCCATGGCGCCTCGGAGCTTCTCGTTCTACCGTTAGATCTATCAATAACTCAGTCCACATATTAACCGTTTGCTCTATCATTCGCCTGTCGCTTGTGACCTTTTCTACAAATATGGCATGTAGATGTCTAGACGACCAATAATTCGTGACATTTTTAAAAAAATGTAGCAATTTCACAGTTTGCTTAACTTTACCACTGGTTAAGGCATTATGATAAAATTACCTCATGAGTCCACGTGGAAAACAGGTAATGTTTAATAAACGTTATTTTTGCTTAAACAATATACGCCGAAATTCAAAGTCTTCACTATTTTCATTCAACTTCGTGTGGGATAATTTATTACAATACCCGACAATGTTACTCCTAGAATCTGATCATGACAAAACATATCAGGGAGGGTGAGTTTGCCCCTGTCACGGCCTGAAGAAATGGAGTAACTCACAATACCCAAAATCATAAAGTTTTCACAAACACCTCACATTTTTAGTGACGGTGCCTAGTACAACCTGTCACGTACCTAAATAAGATTATGAAATATTTAAAACCGCAACGTGCACACGTGTAGCCGTTCTCAATGTGGCCGATACGTAGCGCCTAGCTTCGATCGAATCTAACGGTGGCAAGTCAAATATAGCTGTTGCGTTATAAAATAACACCCTCGACGGCACCAACGATTTTAACTCTCCCAACAAGGGATTAGTATTATTAAAATTAAAGTTAATATCGTTGCATCTACCTAGGTATGTATGCAAAATGAGTTGATGGTAAATGTAAGTAAGTCTAAATTCATGGTGTTTGAAAGAGAGAGTACGAGAACAGCGTGAAATATAGTTGTGAATGATGAATACTTGAAGCAAGTGGATGAGTTTGGGTATTTAGGAAGTATGTTTACAAGAAACGGAAAGGCTGATAAGGATATTGAAATAAGGGTGAATGCAGGAAACTCCATTAATGGAGAACTGAACGCTTTTGGCGCAAATAAGAAATTGTCCAAATAAGCAAAGCTAGCAGTCCACAATGTAGTGCTTATACCAACCCTAATGTATGGCAGTGAGGCATGGAACTGGCAGAGGAAGGATGAAACTAGACTGAATGCTGTGGAAATGAGATCCTTGAGACGTATGACCGTATTAAAAATGTGGATATCCGGAAAGAATGCAAGGCTGATGTGAGCGTAATGAATAGGATCAAGAAAGGGACGCTTAGATGGTTAGGGCATGTAGAGCAAATAAACGAAGAAAGGAGTGTGAAAATAATAAATGATGCGAAAGTGAATGGAAGAAGAAGTCGAGGACGTTCGAGAAAGACATGGCACGATCAAGTAAATTAAATACTTGAATCGGGTCACGTGAAGAGTCAGAATAAAAGAAGAGTATGTTTGAATGTGAATGAAGCAAGGATTGTGTGCCAACACAGAGCTGTATGGCGGTCTGACTTATCTGCCTACCCCTGCGGAGAAACGGCGTGATGGTTAGTTAGTAAGTTAGCGTCTACCTCGGCGTTATTTCCAATGGTTATATTCAACAGTTGACAATAAATAACGTTTAAATAACGATAACGTTTTTTTACAAATTATCGTCAACGCCCAGTACGGGTATACACTATTCATTCGTCCAGGTTCTAGTCACATAATAATATATGTTGCACAGTTGTAAACAATATTTACACTAAAACAGCAACAACTTGCCCACAGTTTTCAAATATACGCCTTTTAATTATCTTATGCCTGAGACCAGGTATTGCATACTACATGTGAAATATGTTATTTGAACCACCAACCCCTCGTAACCAGCATCGCGGGAGCCCGTCGAATGGCACGGATTAGTCACGTATGCTGAGTAGGGATGATGGTGTCATTAAGTTACCTGATAGCAGGCCTTTAGACGGACCAATTCAGTGTTTCGTGAACAACTTGGTGGTGGCCCTGAAATGAAATAAAATGAATGAGAATGATAACCGGGAGCAAAAGACCTTAAGTCAGAAAGTAAATGGTATCATCACGGAGGTTATATCTTTACAAGAGCTATGTGGTATTGAAAATGAGAAGCAATTAAATGTTCTGCGAAAGTTGAAAATTTAATTGAATTGATTGTATGTACATTGTATTGTAAATACAGTATTTTGATATTGATTTCCTTGTCCTTTACTTTTGAAGGTGATATTGGGCTTATTATTTATTTACCAAATGTGTCACTATCTATTTCGATTAGATATAAGATAGGAAATTAAAATTGACGAACCTTGAGTAAAGTATCAACGAAACTGATCCTATACCGACAGGATCGAATTTTGGAATAAAATTAAGGTTTTTGGGTTTTTTTAAATATTTTTCGGTTAATTTTTGACAAATTCACGGATGAAAAACATATAATTTCTCACAAAAAAATCTGGTGCTCTACATAGAGCTTCCCGCGAGGCATTACACATTTAGCCGAATTGTACGCTAAGTAAACTGAAATTTTTAGCAAAAGTGGTAAGACGCTCGACTACGAATCGAAGGTCGCGGGTTCGAGCCCGGCGTGCGCAAATAAATTGTATTTAATTAACATGTGTGATAACCCATTTATTTGATAAAAAATAAAATATTATATATTTGCGGCACGTTTCAGAGTGGTAGATACTCTAAGTATCGCTCTGGTGAAAGACCACCAATCAGAATTGAAACGTTGCTTTAAATGACTTTAGCCGTGTTTGGTGAACAGATCTAAATAATCAGGTATTTTCAAACCTTTCCTTTCTCATCTTCTTCCCCTTCCCACTATTTTCAGCCTCACAACATACCCCTATTGGGGATGCCATAGTCTGGCTCTAGACGGTTGGGAGCAGTTGAGACTCTTGTGCGGTATTGACGTAAAAAAAAAAAGCTCTAGTATTTACTTTTTTTCTTATTCCATGTCTTATTATATTTGAGAATAATATTTACTTGTTCGTGGGTGAGGTTCTTTAGCGATTGTATAGCACTTGGTGTGTAGTGTTTATTGACAAAAACGTGAATTGCACTCGTATGTAAATAAAGATTACATTCCATAGAGTTGCAATAAGATAACATTTTATTACAAAAAATGCCTGAAACCTAATCGTGCTTCGGTATATTTGTAAAATAAATGGACACACCCACAATAGTTGTATTTAATGCAATGTCAATGGTTGTTATTCTCAATTGGGTAGATAAATCTTATCTGCAGGAATAATACTTATAATCCGACATAAGTGGCAGAGCGGTAAGATCCATTGATTAAAAAACATTACAGAATATAATTGATGAAAACATGATGTAACTCAATCAAGTGTTTAGCGAATTGTACGGTAGTTCCACTACCACTGGATAAAGACGGGATTCGAATCCAAGACATGAAGTAACCTATTGTATCTGGTTTTTGACATAAGATCGTCTTTATCTTATCATCATCACCAAGGGCACAATAAGTAGATTATGTCTGTCTTTGATTGCTGATGTGGTCGTAATGGAGTAATGGATGTATTGGACGTAGTGACGGGATAAACACTTGCAATGGCCAATAGCACGATTGATTAGGCTTCTGCCGTTAACCTGATTAATGTGGGGCTTCTTCAACACGTCAATTGTTTTGACCCGTAGGGTAGACAAGGGGTCGGAATACTGGGGCTAAATAAATCTATTCATATTGGCTCTTTGAAAATTCGGGCTTCAAAATATATTTGAGCATACCTTAATGTCATAAACGGAAGAAAATAAGTTATCTTGTGTGATCTCGCGTACCGATTATGATTTTTATTGTAGTCTATGTGGATATGTAAGCCTGTCTGGACTACAGGGTCGTATTATTTTTTTCACGAACTCACTGAGAGAAACATCTTTACGTAATCTTTGAGAATGCTGTTTAGGGAGAGAAGTGTGTCATGGTCTGGAAAAGACCCGTGTTGTAGGGGGGAGAAAACACAAGTCACACGAGTCGAAAAGTCATTCCACATCCAAGCTGTTGACCATAAGAACAAGTCGTAAAAAAACCCTTTGTCATGCGAAAAAAAACGTGTATCAATGTTGAGCTCAATGACATTAATTTAACTTCACCCTACATTGAAATAAGGACAGAAAGGGGACAGTAACCCCATCTGTTGTCTGTGTTACAAAGATTACAATTCGTCCTTTAAGATAAATAGATCTGTCAGACAGATCCGCTGTTTTTGCACTTTCTGAGTCAGGGTGTTTTTTATGGTAGCCTAGATTGATAGATATCTTGGTAAGCACGAAGGTATGTAGGCACTCCTTGGGAAGAATTGTTGAAAAACCAATCAACAAGATGGGACCAATTCAGCTCATAGGGCAACCATGCGCGGAAGATGTCGCAAAGTATACGTATGACAGAATTAAATACGAATTTACTTCGGAAAACTACAGACCTGTGAACTAAACGAGCTAAGCTGTTGCAGATTATCCTAATAGAAGTTTTCAAATACCTGCTAGCCAAGTTCAATCGAGCGTATTTTTTGTGTTTTTTAAAGAAACACAAACATTCCCGGATTTCGAATAACCTGACAATTTTTGAAAAACTCCTACAACCATCATAATAAACGGAAGATGTGCTTGGGCAATGATGTAGGAGTTAGCTAGCAGTGGAATGATAGCGTATGGGAATCCTACGCATTTGTCCACTCAGCTACTAACTGGTCTAATATTGCTAAGGTTTTTTTCAGTTATCTTCTAATGGGTCTCATTTCTCTCCTATGCTGATGGGATTGTGTATTTATGATGAACATGAGAAGTTTATGTCATGTAATGACAATCCATTTTAATTACAAACCAACATATTGTAAATCTTCAAATGGAAATATATTTTTATTTTTACAAATATTGTTATAAACAAAAGCTTCACGAAAAACAAGGCTTTTCAGATATATTATTTTAACTTATAAAGCTCTACGAAATAACACAAAAATAATTTTACCTACGCTATATTACTTCCAAAATTTGAATACCGTTACATAACCTGATGAGAAAAACAATACTCGTACTTAATTATGTTCGCTGCGATGCATTTTAAGTAAAATATTCTGAAACTTTATTTCACCCCTCCGATTCTATCGAAGTTAGGTTTCGCTTAATCTTCTTAATGTTCTAGTAAAATAATAAATAAATCTAGGCGGATTTTTTTCTTGTGGCTTTTAATCAGTTGGTTTCCAGTTTCCAGTTAGATTATTTCTCCGAAAATATTATTTCCTAGCCATGTACGCAATCTCATCATTACAAATTAAAATATGCCATTATAATGGCAACGTCAATGACGTGGAAATAATAACCACGTATTTCGTAAAACCTTGTTCTTATTATACAATTATTATATTGACGTCTTTGAAAAATTGACATGAGCTGTAACGATGTCTCTTTTTCAAAATAAGTAAGCAGCGGGGGTAAAAAAACTTGCACCCCTAACTGTACCATAAACAAAATCTAAACTTAAAATTATTTGAACACCGCACAAAAGTTCCAAATGCCCGTACGTTGTGAGGCTGAATGGAGTGGGGGGGAAAGATGATGGTTGGTAAGTACCTGGATAATCAAATCTGGTCACCAATTACGGTTAGTGCCATTTCAAACAACGTTTCGATTCCGAATGGTGTATATTTCGTAAATATTATAAATTGATCGATGTTGGATTTTAAAGTGGTAACTTGTTAGGTTCTTACCTTGATGTTTTTTCACCCAAATTTTCTACTTATCCAACCATTTCGTTGTTCGATTTCCCTATTAAACAACACCGTGTTCGAAACAATTGAATATCAAACAGAATAGTTTTGATGTGGAAAAACGTGTTACTCGTTGGTTTTTCGCTTGTTCGTCGGTTTGTTGTCCAAATAATATGAAATAACCGTGGTATTTTGTAAATAATACAATTTGTGACTTCAAGCATCGGTGAGTGAATGGTTTCTGATTTTTCTTTGACTCCATATTTCTTCTACAAGCTTCAATTAGACACTTCCATCAAGTAGTTACGTTTACAGTCCACTATTTTCCAAATTCATCTGAAGCTGAAATAAAATCTATTTCTCAAACTAATATTTAAAGTTTTGAAATAGAGGAGTTACACTGCCAGTGTTTGTTCGACGGCAACCACAGAATGCCTTACCTAACCTATAAGAAATAATCATTTGAATGTTATCTTATTTTTGTTTTTAGTTTTTCACCCAATGCCTCTTAGACTAGTTCAGTAGTCAAAGCTAACTAAAGTACAACATTCTTAGTTTTAGCTGAAATTACGACTTAGATAAATACGCGATGTGTTCCAAAACACTTTGATTAACCCTCTCTCAAGTCATTTGTAATATTTTGCCTTACGAAATTATAATCTCCATGCACCAAACTGGTTCTGATAATACTTTTATATGTTACATCTAACTGTTAACCAATCTGTGAGATGTCGATAAGATCAACTACCGATTAGTTAACGACTAATTATAATAAACCTAAAGGCGTGTCGGTTATTAATACCGGATAAATAATTATTTTTTACTGACTTGGTACACTCCGCACTGCAAACAAATAATAAAACGCCGAATTGAGCCAGTTTTTATACTAATCGAATTAAAGCTTGGAATTTACTGCGCACTTCATTCGAACCTTTCATTGGTAAAGCTGTTATGTTATATTGCTTGGTTCAAGAAATGATTACACAAAGCGACCGAATCGTGATTAATCTTGCCGACTATTAAAATGGATGTCTATTCCACTAAAATGGCTTTGTATTGGAGAAAACCGCCGAGAGTCACAAAACTGGGAGTATTTGAGGGAGGTAATGTCAAAATCTGCAACCCAGAAGGCTTTTGATGAAGTAGGAGAAGGATTAGCAGTACTCGTTGACATTTTCTACTTTCCTTAAGTTTTTTGTTGTTAAATTAAGTCTATTTATTTATATTTTCGTAGAAAGCCATCACTTTGTTATTTGGCATATTTGATAAAAATTAAATAATAACTTTGTTAAGACCACTTTTTTAATTTTTATGACCGACCTGTTTCCCTTAGCCTAAACATCATCAGGGTACAAAATTAAACTTAACAAAAAGTACAAATTGTGCGGTTATATTTACCCACAGAGGGAGAACACAATATAAAATAAAATAAGAGAACAGTGAAAAAACAATAGAATTACATTTAAATTATAACACAGGCACAAAGAGAAAGAGACAGATAATATGAAATGAAAGAGGCAAAATGTCAACTGAGAAGGTGAAGAATAATGTGAAAATTTATGAGTTTACGGGAAATATACCTAACATTGGACTACTGGACAAATTTACTGATTATTAAGAATATGACTTTTAATTTTAAGGGCTTTCTTTATTAATAGTGCTTCTAAATCATTTAATCTGTTAAATAATTAGAAAGCACTTTTAAATCATAAAATCTGTGGTTTTATAAAAAGTTTATTTTTATTTTCATTTAATTTATTTACGTTATCTGACAGAAAACTGTTACCATTTCCGTCACCTCGATTTCAAAATTTCAAGTTTTGTTTTTGGCTTAGGCCAGGTAGGCTCTTAGTACTTCGAATCATTCGGTTATTATATGTGCGCAATTCGTCAGACTTTGTTGACTCACACAGCTTCAAACATAAATACAATTTGTAACGGTTATTCATTATTCAAAATGATATAAACTAAACGCAACACTGACAGGAACTACATCTTTACGCTTTGGTGGCATTACACTAAAGCGATGGAGATATCAAATGATTATTCTACTTTTGTATATACATCTACCAAACTGAAAGAAATGAATTGGTGATTAATAAAACTAATTGACACGTGATTTTAGGAGTAGATGGCCAATTTGACAGCCGTTTGACAGTTTGAAGGTAAGACGTTAACGGAACCAAAAAAGTGAACTCGCAATACAACGGACTCTTTTAGGAATAGGTCAGCTGGTGAGTTGGTGAACATATTATTATTAACATTTTGTTGATAGCTGCTGAATCTGGTTTTTTTTCCGAGATATCTATTTCTTAAGACCTGCAATATATCATTATTTGTTTTTAAACGTAAGTAGAAAGTGAGTTATTGTGATTTAATTAGTTTAAAATTTGTATTAAACGAAAACAAGTTTCTTTATGGACCGGAGGTCGCGGGTACGATTCACCGCAGCACCGTTAAATGAAAAGTATTGACGTGTTTTTCTTTTAATTTATCCCCATGAATGGGCGCTGCCAATCTGGGTATGATTGTAAAGTTTGATAGATCCTGTAAATATAGCTTTTCAGCTGTCGTAAGGAATTTTAACACGTTAATAATAATAATAATAATAATAAATGGATAACTTCTATAGCGCCGTTTTTGTGGGAAAATCACCTCAAGGGCTATATACAAGCAACAACAAGTGAGTGGCTCTGAAATAGTATTTTTTTATATCTACTAGCGTTCCGTGATTCGGTTTATTAGTGTAGTAATATATATATTTTTCTCAAAAGAAAGACAAACATTCCTCGGTTACAAATAATCTGACAATATTTGAAAAACTCCTGCCACCATCATAATAAGCTGAAAATTTTGCTTGTTGAATGATGGAGGACCTAGCCAGCAGAGGAATTGAACCCAAGACGCCCGGGTGGGAATCCGACGCGTTTGTCCACTCAGCTTCCGACCGGTCTTAATATTGGTTTTAGACATCCTTAACTAACTAGCCAAACACACTGTTTCCCCGGGGAGTGGGAAAAGAGGATTGAACACCACAAAATGCTGTCTTAGCACATACTGCTTGCTTCATTCACATTCATTCATCGTCTCATACATAATTTTCCGTTATGATGACTCTTGACATGACCCGACTCAATAATTTGATTCGTGGTATGTCTTTCTCGGCCATACCCGACTTTTTTAACCATTCTCTATCGCGTAATCTATTCTCTTGGTGATATTTTCTCCATTCATCCGCTCTACGGCTCCACTACGAATCCAAAGGTCACGGATTCGCACCCGGCGTGTTCAAATAAATTTTATTTATTTAATATGTTTCATAACACATTTAATTGAAAATACAATAAAATGTAGTATATTTGCAGCACGTTCCAGAGTGGTAGATACTCTAAGTATCGCACTGGTGAAAGACAACCATTCAGAATTGAAACCTTGGTTGAAATGACTTTAGCCGTGTTTGGTGACCAGATCTGAATAGCCAGGTACTTCCCAACCTTCCCCTCCCTCATCTCCTTCTCCTCCCCACTAACTTTTGACGGCCTCCATGGTCGAGTGGTAAGACGCTCGACT
Source organism: Drusus annulatus (assembly GCA_022651775.1). Lineage (NCBI taxonomy): Eukaryota > Metazoa > Arthropoda > Insecta > Trichoptera > Limnephilidae > Drusus > Drusus annulatus. The sequence continues at coordinate 49,280 of JAGWCC010000766.1, read as the reverse complement.
ACGAATCCAAAGGTCGCGGGTTCAAACCCGGCGTGCGCCAATAACTTTTATTTAATTAATATGTGTCATAACACATTTAATTCATATAAAAATAATAACAAGTATATTTGCGGCACGTTCCAGAGTGGTAGATACTCTAAGTATCGCCCTGGTGAAAGACCACCATTCAGAATCGAAACGTTGCTTGAAATGGCTTAAGCCGTGTCTGGTGACCAGATCTGAATAGCCAGGTACGTCCCAACCTTCCTCTTCCCGATCTCCTTCCCCTCTTCAGCTTCACAACATACCCAATTTGGGGATGCCATAGTCTCACTGGCTCTAGACGGTTGGGAGCAGTTGAGACTCTTGTGCGGTATTCATGTAAAAAAAAAAAAACTTCAGCCTCACAACATACCCCAATTGGGGATGCCATAGTTTCACTGGCTCTAGACGGTATAAAAAAATAAATAATATTTTTATTGTCTTTAAAAGTGCTCCTCTTTTAATTTCACTCATTACGCTTTTATCAGTATTGCATTCTTTTCGGATCTCCGCATGAAATACGAATAAGCACAGTTTCGAAATTCCCCCGAAAAAAAACTCAAGGTGGGGTTATTACCGACTTTAGTGAAGCGATATTTGATTTGTTTTATATCTGTAGTCATCGTGGGAAAATAAGATTGCTCAACAGCATCTCCTGAGTGACGCTCTCGACATCTTAACATCCAATAAAACTCATTTATTCATTCATCTGATCTGCTGCAGATCAAACTACAGATAATTACGGCCGCTTTTATATTGTATACCTTTTATATTCACAATCAAATTTACGGGAAGCTTTACAGATTGGCGTGAATATTAATGTTATTAAGCATTTAGTTGGGTGTAGAATTTTCATTTGTGTTTATTACTGAGATTTTATTTACTTTCTAGTTCTTACTCGGTAAAATCAAGGGATGTAACTTGACTTGCCGAGAAAAATATGAGGTAGGTATTTTAATCCATTTCCTTCAAATATAAAATAATGTCTGATAAAATACATTATTATTAAAGATAGGTAGAGATTTGAAAAGATCGGTGTTAATCAAAATTTGAAAATTTCAATTACCACCAGTTTCTAATTATTTGAAAAGTTCACACTCGTACGTACCGTACCCCTACACAGGAAATTAGTTATAGCTTAATGAACTGATACAATACGATACTGTGCGATTCAAAGCGCGAAAAATTAACTGGTAATAATATAAAGTGAAGACGTTTCTTGAAATTTTACGTCCAGATAAATGTATCTCATGACAAAAAACGGTGCTGCATTACACCTCACCAGCCGTTTTCGTCGTAAGTTGTATTGCAGATTTTATTTTTTACATTTCACAACTAAAATATTCTCAGTAAATTCGCAAATAAAATTATTTCCACTTTTTCATAGTGAATTCCGCACAAGAGTCCCAACTGCTCCCGATTGTCTAGAGCCAGTGAGACTATGGCATCCCCAATTGTGGTGTGTTTTGAGTCTGAGGGTAGTGGGGAGGGGAAGGAGATGGGGAAGAGGAAGGTTGAGAAGTACCTGGCTATTCAGATCTGGTCACCAAACACGGCTAAAGCCATTTCAAGCGACGTTTCGATTCTGAATGATGGTCTTTCACCAGGGCAAAACTTGGAGTATCTACCACTCTGGAACGTGCCGCAAATAAACCTTACATTATTTTATATGAATTAAATGTGTTATGGCACATATTAATTGAATAAAAGTTATTGGCGCACTCCGGGTTTGAACCCGCAACCTTTGTTAAAAACTGGGGCTGAAAATTTTATACTAAAATGTGAATCTAAGTCAAGGTTATCCAATTAAACCCATTGTGAAGAAAACAAAGTTTTCAACAAATCCACTTTTTCATTGTGACTCACTTATATTAACAGAGTAGGTATCTATGTATTATTAATATCACTTTCCGTAATTCACGAATTAATTTTCGACACAGAATAATTAACAAAGTTTATCGTGGTTCGCGAGATAAAGCGCCGCGCTCCTTTGATCTTTAATAAGTTTAGTTCCCTGATAAACCCTTGTAATAAACAAGCGATAACCTTTATTTAAAGATAGCGCACGGCATTCCTGCTCACTTGGCTGAGGCTGGTTTCTTATGCAATCCTCATTCGCCTTAAAAATTGGTACTTGATCAATGCTTGATGGTAATGGAGACGTGTCGTTAATCGTAAATGAGTGTATTGATGTATCTTCTTCGACTACTGACCACCGTAATTGCTCGGAGATTGAAGAGGATTTCCTCAAGGTAGTGGGTTGGGGACTTTGATATTTGAATAGTATAATTCCGAAACCGCAGTTCAGGAAATATACTGTGATTCAAGTGAGTGAAAGATGGAAAACCTGGTTTGATATAGTAAAATCTGTGTGTTCATGGTCGGTTTGTGGCCGAGTGATCCAAAGCGTCAAGCATCCAGCCATCAGGTAAAAAAATCTGCTTGCTTAATCCTCCATCACTGCACAAGCCATAATGCATTTTCCGTTTATAATTATGGAAGTAAGAGGAATTCAAATATTATTCAAATTCATATAAATGAACGAATATTTAATTACTAATATTCTCTTTTTGACCCAAATACGCTGTATGCTGTTCTAACCGTTGAAAATTGCTTGAAAATAAAAACAATTGAATCTCCACGATAAAAAGTATATTTTCACAGCTGAAAATTAAAATATTCGTACTATGTATAAGTTCTTCGGATTATAGAAACTAATTTAAATACACGTTTTTATTTATGATAAGTTCAATTTCAGCAAAAAATTGATGATAATGCAGATCTTCATTTAATCTTTTACAATACACAATAAAGAAATATTGACAATATAAAATCGGGAAACGAATCTTTAAAAACGTCTACTATATTTAACAAATCTACTACTAATTACTAATTCTATTTAATTAGTACCCATTCAATGTAAGGCTAAAGATTAATAATGTAAAGATTAATAAAGAAAATCTCGTAATTAAAACCTAATTATGCCATATTGTGATATGTCTTTGTTGCAACTCATCCGGTTTAACATTCCTTGCCGTAGACTCAAAACCAATGAATGGCTGTTCCTCAATCATCACTGTATTAATTATGGGTATCATTTTCCGCTGTCCAGAATGTCGAGACTTGTTAACTCAAGCCATGGTCTTAAAATTTTTGGTACCAGTCTAAATGATTTTTGTCATTCTTTACGAATCAACCAAAACTTTGACTTGACCTTGACTTTGATTTGAATGTTCTTTCTTATGTACATTTTGTCCTATTTTTGTCATTGCTTTTTCAAAATATTATATATGTGCTGTTTTTTTTTTGTTGCTCTTTTTTCCCATTTCGTGTTATGTTTTTTTTTTGTAATTGGACAATAGTCCGTTAGTTTACGACTAAATAATTGTATATATTTATTTTTCTTTCTATTCCTGTGTATATTTCCGAAGCATTGGAGAGGCGAATCGAAATAATACTAACTGTCATTATTTTAAATACATATCGGAACCAACTTAACGCAAGCATACATATCTAGTAAAAGCCGTGCCTGACGAAATGAAGGACTAGCTTTAACTCAAATCAATCCTCCGTTGTAATTCGTATTACCTGTTTTGTTATAAATAACCCAACGTAACAGGTATTCTTTATTTTACCTGTTTATCGATCAATAAACAAAAACGTAATATTTTATACTTCGTAATTGTTAACTCTAGTTTTTCTTATGTGGATGTTACGGTTATTGATTGATGAATCGTTATTGCAATCTTAAAACTAAGAATCGTTGCAACACAATTTCAGTAATGCAGGTAATGACTAAGCCTAAATGCTACTTTTTTTCAGCACCTATCCCGACATACTTAAGTATAATAAAATCATCTCCAATTAATAAAAGTAATAATAACACGGGATTAAAGTGCAGGTAAAATATATAATTGCTTTATTTTAAGTTGCGCGCACATTTTTCAACGTCTTGACCTTTGGGGATCGTTAAAAAGTGCATGAAAAAGCGATGGCGGTGAAATAAATGTACCATTTATATTGCAGCCCTTTCAGGGCAGCCAAATGTTAGTCGCCTCGTTTATTTTTTACGGTATCACCACAATGTTTGACATTGTTTATTTTGCAAAATGTTTATTTACAGGAAAAATTAAGTCTTCTGCGTGAACATGTATTATTACATTGTCCAAAAGTTCTGAGTTATTTGTTGCATTTTTTAAACAGTTTCAAAGTAGTTTTAGGAAGGAATCGACTTTATGTTTCAATCATAATTTATGCCTTCGGTCATTTTACATAATATCTTTCTTATACTAAGCCGGGTCTCTTAGAGATTTATCATGTTTGTTTGGATGCCTGTGATGGATGGCTTGTAGCCAGTGGGTCTATGATATACCCCATTTGAGGAATGTTGTAATTGAAAGTAGTTGGAGGGGGGGGATTAAAGAGAAGGGAGACGAAGGTGGGGGTGCTTGTTACAATACAGATCCGATTGCATTACGTCTAAGACGTATTCATAATATACCTGATTTGAGATACTACTGCGTAGAACAGTTTGCTGAATTATACTTATATAAATATAGTTCAGCTCCCACCAAAGTCCGTGAGTCTATTATGTCATAATGAGACATAATGAATCATAATAAGATATTGCTGTTGGGTGACGAAATTTTCACAGGATCCTTCTATTTACATTAGGAACTTCTGTAAATAGAGTTTACCAGGGCTAGCTCCAACTTTAAACGTAATAGATTACGCTTGATCGTAATCGGAGGTTGTGGTTTATGAGACGTTAACACTGGTTCGAGGCGAGGAACTGGCTTTGTTGTTATTTATAAGGATGAATGGTAACACACATTGAAAAAACACTGAGTGGACAAACGCGTCGGATTCCCACCCGGGCGTCGTGGGTTCAATTCCTCTGCCGGCTAAGTCCTCCACCATTGCACAGACAACATCTTCCGCTTATTATGATGGCAGTAGGAGTTTCTAAAATATCGTCTGGTTATTCATAATCCGGGAATGTTTGTCTTTCGTTTGAAAAAAAAGAAACATTGATTACATTTGAGATAAGACGTAAAATGGTATTATTTAACTAGCAACCAACCAGGCTCTAGTAATAGATGAATTACAGTAGATACCTCGAGGGTAAATCACTATTTGTTGGATTGCTTACGATGTGCGCTGGGCGTAGGCGAATACGTTGGCACGCGGTGGTGCCGCAGAACGACAGCCTGACTGAAGTCAAAGCGAGGTGGTGTAATGCCAAATGCTTCGTTGTGTGCCAAACGTCATGCCAAATGCATTCTTAGATGTAATGTCGGGTGTCAAATTTAATACCAACTGAAACGTTGGGCGTCAAACGTAACCTAGCCTCTCTATCTTGGGAAGTGGGATGTCATCTCATTCATAAAAACGTAATTTATATTTTCGATCCTCTTGAACGATAAAGAAATGCCAGCACGTTAGGTAGAACACCTCCCTGGCGATGGCCATGACGTAAAATAGCTTCTATTGCATAGAGTGGCATTGTAGGATGGCATGCTGCATACAGCGGAGAATGATCCTGGTCGTCTTGTTGTCCCTGGCGGTATTGGCGGTTAATTCGAGCACCTTAAATTCCTCAACTGTCCAATTTTCTGAGAAAATTCAAAAACTTCCGAAATTATAAACATGTAGACAGCTTATATTGGCCTGTATATATATTTTTGGACGTTACTTATTTAATTTTTCTCCTTATATGAAAATTAAAATCACTATTTGAGTGGTCGGTTCTTCACACTCAAGTTCTTGTGTATTATGACTTCCTACCTTTCCACCTACAAGAATAGCAGGTAAGTATTGCAGGAAATCATTTAAAAGCCCTGAAAAAACAACGAGCGCGAGATTCACGAGTCTTTTGTTACCCTGCGAAGATAAAATGATTATTCTTTCTTCTCTCGCATCTCTCAAATCGGCATCTGCATCATTCATATTATTATTGGCAAAGATGTTCCGATAAAACACCTAGGGCGAGAGAGCACGTACTCGCTTGTACGTACACTTAATAATGATATTTTAATCCCTTCAAAGAAATATTATTTTATACTTTAGGATCATTCATTTGGTTTTGTTTAAATTTAAATACCGCATATGAGTCCTGACTGTTCCCAACTGTCCAGGAAGACTGACTAGTGAAGAGGGGAGAAGTAGATGAGAAAGCCGATTGTTAGTGGGAACCTAGCTATTCAGATCGAATCACTATCGACGACTTTTATTTCAAGCAACGCTTCGATTGAATGGTGGTCTTTCACTAGGGCGATACTGAGAGTATCTACCACTCATCAAATTTGTGATCCAGAGATTATTAATTTATTACAAAGGGATTATATAAGTTTCTGGGAAAAACTTCTACCTACATTTTTTTAAATCATTGAATGAATTTTATTTATACCAATGATTGAGATCTCGTTGCTTCAAAAGACATTTTAGAAATGGTTTCACCGCATTTACGCTTATTGCCTAATTTCATAGCAAATTCGACCTCCTTTTTTATAAATATTCTATAATTTTAAGATTCATTTGGTATGTTTACATTTGTTGAAAAAAGAACGGAAAAACAGTCGAAGCTTTTTACATAAAGCTTTAAATGAAATTTTGACGCTGAAGGAGCCATTCGGTTGTCATTTATAAATTATAGAAAATGGACTTTTAATTTGTGGATTGTGTATAAAAAATTACGTGTTGGATAAATTAATTAATTAATCAAATGATGGCAAAGGTAATACCTTACATGAAGGAATTATTTCATCGTTTTAATTTTTCCTTTTGATTGGGTAGACGTTTCGGAAAAAAGGTACTTAATTAATAATATTTAGGCTGGTTAAAATCATGATTAGGTAGACATTTAAGCTGTGCTCAAATACGAAATAATGATTAGTCAATCTTTTTAACCATTATGCACAAAATGTGTGCTAAATAACTCCGTTTATTCATCATACTCGTAGAATACACTGTAAAGACTACAACATGAAGAAAAAGTGTTGCACAATATACAATTGCTGGATGTTTTGCTTTGTCGACATTAACGATTTTAGAAAGGAAACCGCCCAAAACTCAGCAATCGTCGCTGGAAAGGCAAAAGGGCTTAAGGGACACTTTGGTTTGATTCTGATGACTTTTATAGGCCCTCAGCCATCTAAAATATATTTAATTTTACTTGACTCAAGCGACACAAGTAAGGGACTTTTTTTAGCTTTTTGAGCATGGAGTTAACTTTTTTTAACTGAAGACCTATGCATTTTATGGTAAAACAAAAAAAAACTTTAAAGTGCTCTAGTGTAAACTTCTCAAAGTGACAATTCAGTTACTTTTTAACGAATCATGAATCACCGATTCTAATTAATCGAACTAATCGAATCAAATCAACTACAAGCCAAATAATTGTTGCCCACCTCGGAGAGGAAATTGATAAACGTAATCGTAATTAATAACACCTTTGATGGATATCGATTGAATCGTGAATCGAATCGAGAAGAACGAATCACGTTTAATCGTTGAAATTGATTACACAAATCATATTGAAGAATCGAATTTTGTACCGCTTCCGCGCAAGCAATCACAATCAACCGGGAAAATGAATTAAAAGGTACGTAATCAAACGGTTAGAACTGCAGTTTTTATGGAGACAGAAAAATTATACGTAGAGGCAATGCGCTTAGAATACAATTAATCCACAGCTTTATTGATATATTCGCCCGTTAAACTTTAAGTTAAGCACTAAACTCTTATACGTATAAGGGGCATATTACATATTTTAAGAGTAATTTTGAATTACCACGCTTTGTACTTCTCACCAGATTTCTTCGCCTTCTTCTTGTCCATAATTGCACTCTGAGTGCAAAACTGTATCTCTCTTTAAACTAGAAATAAATAAAATAAATGTGTTTTTCAGAAAAGACCTGCCAGGTAGTATACTTGTGTATATTATCTCTGTACATAATATAAATAAATTTAATATCTCATGGATTATATATAATCCATCACTCAATAAGTTTGTAGGATGACATATAGTTGACATAATTCATGTGATTTTTAAAAGTACCAACCTTTAAATAATTCGTGTCAAAATTTCATAACAATCTGACTTTTAGTTTACAAGTGACAGTGGTTTTTGTGACACTACTTTTAAAATTTCCAAAACAATGTAAAAATATGAATTTTGTGTTCATAAAGCATTGCTTTTTAATGGAAAAAATACGGTTCAAGCAAACATAAAAAAGTCCAAAAATAGTTTTGGCCGATCGTAAATTGAAGTTGTTAAGATAGCTGACACCTTGAAGATATCAGAAAGCTGTGTATCCACCATTTTGCATCAACATTTGTCCGGGAGAAAGCTCTGTTCGAAGTGGGTACCGCGTTTGCTCACAGTCGATCAAAAACAACAACGCGTCGACGATTCAGAGCGTCACAAGTCGATCGCAACAATTACAAAATTACTCGAATTGCACTTTGAATTGCTTCCCCACCCACCGTATTCTCCGGATCTGGCTTCCAGTGACTACCTGTTTGCAGGCCTAAAAATAATGATCAAGGGAAAGAGGATTTGGCTCCAATGAAGAAGTGGTTGCCGAAACTAAAGCCTACTTTGAGGTCAAAGATAAATTGTTCTTCAAAAAGGCATCGAAATGTTGAGAAGCATTGGAATGAATTTATTACTCTTGAAGGAGACTATGTTGATGAATAAAATCAAATCTTTACTAAAATTTGTTGTTTTATCAGTCGTCATACGAACTTATTTAGTGAAGTGTTATATATGTGATAGTAAGTTATAAGACGGAGCCTAGGAATTTAGATTTTTACAGCGCCCGTAAGATGATTTTTCACAAAAAACAGCGCTTTACAAATTATCGAAATATTATTATCCCCATTTTCTTATTCAAAAATTTAGAACGGTTTCGTATTAACACTGACTCTAGACAGCAGTAGAATGAAGTGTAAGATACTCTCAGTAGCGCCGTGGTGAAATACAACCTTGCAGATTCGAAACATTGTTTGATTTGTTATAAGCTGTGTTGAATGAGCAAGGTATTTTTTTTTTTTTTAAATTAGATAATATTTTTACAAATATGAATTTAAGTAATGACTTTAGCCGTGTTTGGTGGGCAGAACTGAATATCCAGGTACTTCCAAACCTTTCTCTTCCCATCTCTTTCCCCTCCCCACTGCCCTCAGCCTAGCAACATACCCCAATCAGGGATGCCACAGTCTCACTGGCTTCTGATGTTTGGGAGCAGTTAAGACTCTCGTGCGGTATTATTATTATATATCTACGGATTGCAATATTTGGAGCACAGACGTCAGGTGGGAATGCTGTCTTTGTTCTACAGGTATTTCAATGGAAGATGCTTCGAGAAACTTGCGTCATTGATCCCTTCAGCACCGGTGCATAGTGGGGGAACGCTTGACATTCGATACGTGAGAACAGGTTGCTTTTACGACTCGTTCTTATGTGCAATTTGCCGACCTGTGTGTCCTCCCTCCTTCGACATGAGCCTCTTCAAGACCCAGGTTCACTCCTTGTTTTCCTTAAAAACACCATCCACGTAGCATCCTCAAAGCTGACATAGGCCCTGAAGGAAATTATTTCCCTCAAGGCCTTTTTTGTAGAGTTAGTTATTTGTTGTACGATAAGTATTATTTTAAAAATCACTTAGAAATATGAATGCTAAAAAAAATCTACAAGAACCTGAAATATTTGTCATGCAATGCTCTTAGTTTGACAGAATCAATTACTCAATCAATAATCGTATGATTACGATGTTTTATTGAAATTTTGAAATAAAAATTAATTTACGCTGTCTGGCTCCGGGCGGTGGTAACGTTGTGTGATACGACTCGACGATAGCACTACTTGTTGGGAAGTCATATTTCACTCGGTAGAAATATGTGTGGTATTTTCGTCTAATAAGTTGTATCCGCGTCCACTACTTCACTCGCTGACGCCGTAGGCATCGACGACTACGATAAAGGCCGTCTTATCTCTCAGTCATTATTTAGTTTGGACGTTTTTATTGAACTACGCATGTTTCCTGCATTTATTCTTGTTAATACATAGATTCAATGAGCGTGGAAAAGAAAATTGCATGGCTTTAACACTTGGTTTACGGGCATTTTTTTCATGTACCTATTTCGACGGGCACCCGTCAAATTAACGGATAAACACAAATAGTGTTTAAATACATGTTTTATTAAATTGAAATTAGACTCCACGTCTTCACACACTGACTAAAACTCTATGACTGAAGATAGATTGATTTACTTACACTAATGCAGCCGTATGGTCAACTTCGCCAGACTTCCACCCTCGAAGAGACCCTTTTATTGCCCCATAAATCATAATGCGCCGAATGTGTTACGCAACGAACGCTTATTTTTTAATTTGTGTTTGAAACAAAAAATCCTTCACACCGATGACATTCTTTCTTCGTTCCTTCACACTAATTGTTATTCGAATCTATGATTATTTGGTTTTAAAAGTAATAATTTCACAAATAAGACAAATTTAAAGGCGTTATATTACCAAATCCGTCAATTTGACGGGTGTCCGTAGAGATGGGTATAAAGCGACTAGATTTTCAAAAATAAGAATCTAAAAATATAATAAGAAAATAAAAACACAGTAAATATATTTTCAGTGTTCAATTATAAAAAGCCGTAAAAAAAATCTAAAAAAAACTGTAGTAAAACTTGCAAAGCAAATCGGAAATCCGTCAATTTGACGGGTGCCGTAAACCTATTGTTAATCACTAAGCATTTTGATTCAGGGTTATTCACCTTTTTCTGAGCCTTGAAACGAGAACTTATATTTCATGTAGCGGTAAAAAACGAACCTTTACCCAAAACCCTTTACCATTAAATTTAATATTCCGTTTTTATAAATGTAATGGCGGAAAGAGAGAAAAACATTAAATAACTTTTTTTTTATAGTGAATTCCGCACCAGAGTGGGACTGCTCCCAACCGTCTACAGCCAGTGAGACTATGGCATCCCCAATCGGGGTACGTTGTGAGGCTGAAGGTAGTGGGGAGGGGAAGAAGATAGAGAAGAGGAAGGTTGAGAAGTTATTGGCTATTCGGATCTGGTTACCGATATACAAAAGTAAATCGAACCTTTTTGATTTAAAAATTGGTTCGAAATTGTGACGAGGCCCTTCGTACATGAGGAAACCGAAATCAAACTAAAACTGGTTGACGACAGCAGTTGCGAACGGGTTGGCTACCAAGCTGCTCTTACGAAACTACTCAAGTTTTACGACTTCAGTCATTATCTCATCTCGCAGTGGACGGTTTCATTGTTATATTGCATTTATAAATATATAAGCCTATAATCACAAACGCGAGGGTATTTTTCAAACTCCTGAATGAATTTAATGTTTTCTTGCTCGGACATGTTGCAAATAACTCGCAACTACGGCGCAACTGGAAACGGCAACGCGCAGGAAACTAGTACGGCGAGTAGGGAGAGACTGGTTGCGTCGGTGTTGAAAACTGGTTTCTGAGAAGTTGCGTCGTGTGCGGATTGCCATTAAAACTCACAGGAGAGCAACTCGAGTTGGCAACTGTTTTTTTTAGTTGCCCCGTAAGCAAAGGGCTTAAGTTGTTTTTTTTTTAGATTTATAAAATAAATATTAAACTAACACAACACAAGCGGTGTTTTAAAATCTTAGAAAAAAGCTTCCAGCAGGCGTTAGAAAATACGACCATACAAAAACATGAATATGCGTAATCGGCAATTCTAAAGTGAATATCAGTGTTTGTTCATCATAATAATAATTATAGAAGGTAATAAAACTATCTGTATGTATTTTTTTTTTTTTTTGAAAAAAGAACATTTTTTTTTTTTTTTCACATTTTTCACATGTTAATTACAATCAGATAATGATACATATTTTTTTTTTTTTTTTTCAAATATAATATAGTACTCTTCCATTAGAAGCAAAAGCTTGTGTATGGAAGAAGAGTGTACATTAATTATTATTGATCAAAAAATGCGCTATGGTACATATTGTTAGTAAATGGGATATAAAGATTCATTCATTCAATTCAATTTGAGACTTTTTTTTTGAGAATGTTTTTAAAATATTTCTTAATAGAGTTAAATAGTTAGCTTTTATCAATAATGCTTCTGATTTCTTCTGGTAGTCGATTGAAAAAAGATCGTCCTTGGTAAGTATAATGAAGTTGAGCAAATGAACTATTTAGTTTTGGGCATGGAAAAATATATTTAAGTCGAGTTCGGTTTTCAGTTAAAAAATGGTATTTGTCTTTTTCTTTAATGATTTGAACTATTGAATTTTTAATGTATAGGTTTTTAAATGTAGGTACTTGAAATTCTTCAAAAAGGCGATCAGTTGGGTAGTATTTTTGAATGTATTGTAAAGCCGCCTCTGTCAGCAATAAAACAAAACCTTAAGTCACAGATGTTCACTATAAGACTCAATCAGCGTCCATTCCGGACACTAAGAGTATAATATATTTACTTAAAATTGTACCAGTCTGAAGATGCCCGTCATAAGGCGAAACCGGTCAATAACCGGAATAAAGTGGGAAAAATCGTTAAATTATATTTAATTAGTTATTTATAATCTATCAATGAATTTATTTTTCAAAAGAAATGTATTTGTTATGTTATCCTACAAAATTTGATTCAAATATCTGCAATGTGTGTTAGTAAAAAATTGAATCACCAAACATCTATTGCATTTGGAAAAAGGATGTTTTCAGCAGATCAAAGAGAGAGAAATCTCGTATTTATCAATAGTAAAACATATAAAACTAATGAATTGAGATTGCTTTTTTTAATGACAATTTTGAAACAACTCTGGGTTTCAGAGGGTAATAATCACGTACGCGGAAGACTTATATTAATATAGGACCATAACTTGAGGTCCCACAAAGTCGAAACTGTTATTTTCAGCTTCATGAGAATCGTATGAAGTGATCAAATTTCAGGGGTCACGAAAATTAATATATCCGAGATATCAATCTCTCAGAAATCAAGTTATTTTCTGGGCGTACGGAAACAGAGGTCCGCCGCGTTTCTGTCGGGCGCAGGCGCGATCATAAATCTGCACGTCGCGCGGCACGACGCCCCAGCGGCCGGAGCCGGGGATTCAAGTCTCCGTGTCGTGTGCGCGCTGCGCCCTGCGAGTGCGGCCGTTCTCTCATCGCGCTTATTACGAGCGGGCCGGTGATTTATCGATGCTTTCGGGGTTCTTTTGTCCTGCGCTGACAGCTGTTTCGCCAGCTAAATGAAAACCAGTTGAGAAGTCGCATCGTTTCAATATCGTTTCAATATCGTTTCAAATCGCTTCAATATCAAATGCCTAGTGAAATATTATTATCATGAACAATTAACAAGGTGGCTACCCACTAATAAAATATCGCAGTCTCGCAACTAACTGCCATACGTCAAAATTGGTCAATTGAACACTCTAAATTCCGAATCGATACCAATGGTGCTTGAAATGGTTCAGCCGTATTTGGTGACTAGATTTGAATCATTAGGTATTTCACAGCCTTCCTCTTGCCCATCTCCTTCCACTCCCTGCTCTTTACAGAGCAATAATATACCAGGAGGGATAGATTTTCGAAACAGTGTAGTCAGGATTGTTGATTTTTTCCTGACTCGGGCGTGGCTAGGGTTTTCATGGATATACCTTTCTACATCCATTCATAGCACATCTTGACATGATGTTTTTGTGTAACCACTCTTTCGCAGTATTGTTATCAATAAAAATATAGGATATAACCTCAAAAACCGTTGAGTTATGTCGTATAACAAAATGTAGTGGGTGGAGTCGCCGGAGACATGGAACATGCTTACATACCTAAAAGTGGTGCGATATTATGTGACAACTTGTCTTGTCTCTTTCCCTCTCACGGTTTACGGGCGTAAAAACCCGGAGAAAGTGATTTATCGCAAATTTGTATAGGTTGGGTAAAAATATTTAGCTCTCTCTCCACATATATTATATCAGGGCTTCGTGGGTTCAATTCCTCTGCTAGCTAAGTCCTCCATCATGGCGCAAGCAACATTTTCCGCTTATTATGATGGCAGTAGGAGTTCTACAAATATTGTCAGGTTATTCGTAACCCGGGAATGTTTTCTTTCTGTGAAAAGATGAAAAATAAGCACCGTAATTTGGTATTATTTAATTATAATTTGTAGTTTAAGTATAATCTTATCCCAGTACTGCCAGTACAGCATTGGCGGCGACCTCCCAACCCAGCTGATGTAACGTGGAAGATATCGTGGTACGATCAAGGCGACAAACCAATTACGTAATGAAGTACCAGCGCTTTATTATGGTCGTTTGATACGAGAATATCGAGTTTAATTATAGGCAGGATGAAATCCTTTGTTGCGTAACTTCTTTTATAGTGAATGTCACACGATAGTAGCGACTGCTCCCAACATTTTGAGGCCAGTGGGACTATGGCATCCCCAATTGGACGGTGTTATGCAGAAAGCATTCAACCCCAAAAAGATGAATCTGAGAAAAAGATATTTGAAAGTATGATCTGATAAATCTTTTTCAGAAAATTATCTGAATGTTTTAAATCCACATGCCGAGTTCATTTCTTCTTATCTACCCAGAAATAATTCGGTTTTTTTAAGTGGTATTTCACTTTCAGCAAGCGGAAAGCAGTTTTTCTACGCCTGTCACCCCAAGCAACTATTTCGTCGCCCGCATCACAGCCTCAGCCATTGACGGCCTCCATGGTCGAGTGATTAGACGCTCGACTACCAATCCAAAGGTCGCGGGTTTTCCATTTTATTAACACGTTCATTAATAACAAAAATTCGTACTTATTAATGCCGTGTGAATGACGTATTGATTCAAACTGACAAACAGTAACGGGTTTCCCTGTGCCCGGTGGAACGACCCAAAAACACATGGCTTCGTCTGTTTTAGATCGGTTTAAAGCAAAGAGGCGCGCGTGGTGCGTTGTGCGCATACCGGTCACATGTCTGTCAACTCACGACGCGCGGATTCAGCAACGATCGTGTTAATATGTGTCATAACACATTGAATTCATACAATATAATATAAAGTTTATTTGATTTTTATTTGCGGCACGTTCCAGAGTGGTAGATACTCTTAAGTATCGCCCTGGTGAAAGACCACCAAACGTTGCTTGAAATGACTTTAGCCGTGTTTGGTGACCAGATCTGAATAGCCAGGTACTTCCGGACCTTCCTCTTTCTCATCTTCTTCCCCTACCCACTAGCTTCAGCCTCACAATATACTCCAATTGGGGATGCCATAGTCTCACTGGCTCTAGACGGTTGGAAGCAGTTGGGACTCTTGTGCGACTATAAAAAATAAAATAACACATTCCAAACTATCTAAATCGGTTGTTTCTGTTTTATAATGCTTTTTTTAACTTTGCATACTCGTACATGTCATATACGCAAATAAGTAAATCGTTTCTCAGTGTTTCTTCATTAAGAGAAGTTTTTAAACTTCTTTCGCTTAGGGTTTTTATCCAGTTAGGACTTTTTCCCCAAAGAAATCACTTATGTAAACATAAATTCAGTCAAATAAATGAAACCATAAAATGTTTATATTAATAAGGTCTATGAGCCGCAGTACTAGTTAGATAGATCTTATGAGGGTATTTGTATTTGCCCAAGCTAGTTAGAGGATTACGAAAGAATCCAGAAAATCAAAAAAAAAATTTTAAAACATCTTCCGGAACAAACCAAAAAAACTAACCGAATCCATCAATCAATTAAATAGAAAAAATATAATTTGGAAATCGATTCTGCGACAAGAACCGAAGAAGTTTGAAATCTCAAGCAACATAAAAAAGTGATTTTGCTGTAAATCGGCGGTTGGCGGAACATTAGGCAGATGCGGCGTTAGTCTCTGGTTTCACATTGCGCCGAACAACTGAGTCATGCACGTGATAAACATTATCACTTATCATCAAATTAACATCAATAAAAAGACACCTTGTCTCAAAATTACTTTTTCTGGTTATTCAGAACATGATAGTGCCTCTCGTTCTGGATGTGGATTGCTTTACACTTGGTAAAAAGTGCACACTTTATGTCATATTATATTATAATCGTAAGACATAGATTATTTCTTTGACGTCCTTATTTACAGAATCGTATAACCAAGTCTGATCTACGCATATTTTTTTCTTATAAAAACTCCATACAGGAGGCCTTGACTGAAATAATTTCTCTCAGGACCTATGTCATCTTTGGGGATGCTGTATGTAGGGTATTTTTGATGAAAATAAGGAGTGATCCTGCGTCTTGAAGAGGCCAATGCCAAAAGAGGGAGGAAACACAGAGGGCGGAAAATCGTTCCACAGCCGAACTATTGAACACGAGAACGACTGGTAAAAGCGATCCGTTCTCATGTATTGAATGTCAACCGTGTACAAATGTTGGGCGCGCGTTTGGCGAGCTTCCCGATTATGCACCGGTGCCGAAGGGATCGATGACGCAAGTTCCTCGGAGCATCTTCCATTGAAATACCGGTAGAACAAGGGCAGCATTTCCACCTGAGGTCTGTGCTCCAAAGATTGCAACCTGTTTGTAAGGTTAAGGACCACCCGTTTCTGCACAAAGTCAAGGGTTTTTTCAGGTATGTAGGGGCTACAGACCAGGGGTGGCTGCCAAATTCAACAGCGGAGTACCATCGAAACATTAACAAAATCGAGTTAATCGCATCAATTATTATATAAAATATATCGTATTGCGGAAATTTGAAACAGTGATGGAAACTGCTGATGACTTCTAACCACTGAACAGATAATTCCTAGAAGTGTGATGTATACCGATATGAACTAATTTACATAAGACCTTTCGATTCCTAGGCCTCAGAAATAGGCCAATTAATAACCTATGGTAAGAGTCACATCGGCGATAGAACAACAATATTTTTATTTGTGTGATTTTTAGGAGGATCTTAACGACTCGACCACCTGGACCTAGACCTAGACCATCAAATCCAAACCGAATTGTAAATATTTCAGCTAATTTTATTCGGCAATTGTGTGATATTCTGACACCTCCTTAATATTTTGAAAATCTCGATGGTGAATATCTCATCGTAGACTATATTTAACGATATAGTCACAAAACGCAAGAAAAAAACATTATTTGATATAAACTATGGCATATACAATTAAGGAATGTTATCAGGCTGAAGGTGGTGAGGAAGGGAAGGAGATGGGGAAAAAGAAGTTTTCTAAATACTTGGCTATCCATATCTGGTCATTAAACACGGCTGAAGCTATTTCAAGCAACGCTTAGATTCTGAATGGTGCTGTTTCACCAGAGCGATACTTGGATTCGTTCTACTGAAAAGTAGCGCTGTGTCACTTACGCCCTTTTGTCCTGGAACAATCGATACAATCCCACACTAACAAGGACTCTCAAATTGTATGCAATATAATAACTTATCCATACAAACGTACATACTAATTGTGTCGGCGGCCCCTTTCGGCCCGATTAATTTTACGTCCAGGCAACAATGGCAGATAACATGGTCAAATTAGGGTCTATTTTTATTAACTGTATTGCATAATATTATCTACATCAGATCGGATAGGTTTCAATTGTGAATACAACAGGAAACGGTGGAAAGAACGAAGCGTGAAATGGGCGAATAATTTAAATAAATGTGTCATTTTAATCTACCTTCTGTTATCCAAGTGCATTGATAAATGATTTTTTTACTACCTACTGCGGTAGTTTTACTCGTATGAAAGTTTGGAATGTACATAATGAACCTTAATAAACAACATCTGTAATAATTAAATTCGAATAATTCGTGTAGCGCCGTTTTTGTAAAAAAAAAAAACACACCCAATGGCGCTGTATAGATCTCAATTGCAAGGCTCTATCTTATTACTAACCAGATTATATAATCTATGGCATATTAATGTTTATTTATACCATGTACAGAGATAAAAACAGAAGCATACTACCTAGCAGTCACTTCAGATAAACACAATTATTTTAGTGCTTTTTAGTTTGGAAAAGGTACAGTTTTGCACTCAGAGAACATGATGTTTGCTAAATTATAGCTGGTATTTATTTAAATTATTTATGTTTTTTACTGTTCGATTTTAGGGCATGAAAGCGATTTTCATAAAGAGTTTTCTAAATGTGTGGTACAGTGCAGGAATTTGATTACCATTTATATATCTAAAGATGATTCGTCGCTCAATAAGAAACATATAATGGTGAAAAACTTTACCCATGGTCGGACTACTTGCACTTTGAATTTCACCTTGTCAGCTAAGTGAAAATAAATGTTTTTAGATACCATACTTAGATAATGAATTTTAGATAAGGTATATTTAAGGAAATTGAGTAAAGAAAGGTATAATCCTAAAAGCAGGCAGCAAAATAATGGTTTCTATATTGAATTTAAGGATATGAGAGTCTGAAAAGGTAAGTTATCAGTTTGGACCGAAATTATATTGGACTCGTTATGCATATTAGTTCTGGGGGGAGTTGATTCCAAGACTCCGATACTCTGAAAGCGCGACCTCCGAACTTTGTATTTGGATTGCGTTTAGGTTCTATCAACCTCCCGATAGCAGATGATGTTGCAGATCTATAAATCGACTGCTTTAGACGAATATTTTCTGGAACGTATAGCTTAGTGATGTACAGTGGGGCCATTTTGTTAATGGGTTTAAACATAATAAAACTCTATGTAAAGAACCTTTCTGGGGGGCAATAACATTCGTTAGCAGAAAGGTAGTTGACACATATTAATCCTCACTGACTTCCGGTAAATTACACTGTTGGACGATATCGCATACAGAAAAAGAAAAAAATGCATACGATCAATTAAGAAAAAATACGAAAAAAAGCAGAAGCCTAAGAAGGAAAGCGTATTTTGTCCACGTCCACATTCTTGTAAAACAGTAAGTACCCACTTAATTATTATATCTTTCAATTTGCCATTCTTCGTAATTACCTTTCGCGAAGCCGGCAACAATCTGTAGTTATCCATTAGTTACACCTGCCCAAGAACCCTTATCTGTTCCGTTCACAAAGGGGCAAGTAAGGAGTAAGGACACCATTATGTAGATTATCCTGTCTAAGGCAGCAATCACCGGCCACTGATAGCTCCATTTAGGTGGCGGCTAACCTTCGATGGTCAGTGGTACATTAAGCGAAGAGACGCTATTTTCTGTCGAGATAGGAGATGCTGTTCTGCATTTTATATTCTATGCAGCTCGGAAGATTCGCGTCAAAATTTTGCGGAAAAGTTGACTTATTGTGCCGGTACCTTTGTGTAAACTGAAGTTCATGAAATATACTCTAGAAGACGTAGTAAAAAATACATAATTAAACAGATTGTTTACGGGTGATCTCTCCAGCAAAATAAATAGACTAATTAGTTTAAATTTGGCCTGTTTTTGTGTAACCGAGGTTACAATTAAAGTGAGTCGGCTGTACCGACAGACGACTCACTTTGGAAAGTTTATTTATAATTGTGCCATAAAAACGAAACCTAATGAAGTTTTGATTGATACATACAAAATAAAACATATCTTCCGAAACATGTACAAAAGCACTTCACTTGTGTTAATTTCTAATTACAGCGAATTTTTGTTGTTTGATGTGTACTGACATTGCAAAAACCAGTAAAGACCATGGGGGTTAAATTAAATTGTGTAATCATTCGATAAGTCTTACGCTGGAGATTATGTTTTATGATAGTAACTCAGTGTTCACTAAGTTTTACTTGGTGGAAGCAACCGTAAGAATTTTTTTAGCAGATGCTTTTAAAGCACACAACTGCTGACTTTTTACAAATCGCAAGTGCGCCCCAATGTTGAATTTGACAGCCACCTTTGGTCTGGAGCCTCTTAATATAGAAAAAACACTAGATTCTGTTAATAAACGGATGGTCCGTTTGACAGGTTCTCCTATCTTAACAATCTATGGATAACATACATCAGGTGGGAAACCTTGTTCTACCGGTATTTCAATGGAAGATGCTCCGTGGAACTTGCGTTATCGATCCCTTCGGCACCGACGCATAGTCGGAAAACTAGCCAAACGGGCGCCTAACATTTGTGCACGGTTCACATTCGACACATGAGAACATTCTTGTGTTCAACAGATCGACTATGAAATGATTTGCCGGCCTCTGTATTTCTTCCCTCCTTATTTTTCTCAAAAAGACCCACCACGTAGCATCCCCTAAGACGACATAGGCCCTGAGAGAATAGATTTCCTTAAAATAGCGTGGAGTTAATGTAAAAAAATAAATAAATTTTAAATAAAAGTAACTTAGTTTTAACACCACTTTATTGGATACATATATACATAAACCAACCGGTTTCGGCTCTACCTGAACCTTCTTCAGGGCTGAACAAATATGAGTGCTTCATGTCAAAGTTTAAAAAAAAACTACTAATAGCCTTTATTATCTATACCGTTTTCCCCTTATTTATTTCCTCATCTTTTATTCCTTCCTTTGCAACATCTGTATTCAACCTTCTACCTACCAAATCTGTTTCACCACACCAGCATCAACTTACAACTTCTTCAGGACTCGCCCGTAAACCTTCCGTCCATTCATAAATAAGCACATTAATAATTTCTCCTTCATTTGGACGACGGGATAATAGCACCATTCGCGGTGGCTGTAATCCCTTGATGATAGAGGACGATCAGGATATTGTGGATCGGGATTTATCCCGCAATAATTGATTGATTCCTGCGGTATTCAAGATAATCACCAGAGTCCTGAGTTCAATCGTGACCGCAATTTTGCACTTATTGGCTATTGTGAACCAGGTAAGTTACTGTGCACAAAAAGCAATATTCTTGAGTTTTCTTACACTTTTATCGTTATTATTTAAAAATATTTTTATTTATTCTTTTTGGTTTGGCTAGAAATATTTCATATGCGGCCAGCTGTTATCAAATAAATAATCTTGAGTGAATTAAGTACATCGAATCTCATAGGTGTGTTAGCTTTACCAGGGTTGAAAAATAGAACGTAAAATTTATATTATAAGTTAACTAACTAACTAACCATCACGCCGTTTCTCCGCAGAGGTAGGAAGAGAGGACGGACCGCCATACAACTCTGCCTTGGCACACACTCCTTGCTTCGTTCACATTACCATACATACTCTTCTGTTATTCTGACTCATCGAGTGGTTCGATTTAAGTATTTGATTCACTCGATCGTGCCATGTCTTACTCGGGCGTCTCCGACTTCTTCCATTCACTTTCTCACCATATGATTTTTTCACTCTCCTTTCTTCGTTCATTCGCTCTACATGCCCAAACCATCTAAGCGTCCATTTCTTGATCCTATTCATCACGCTTACATTAGCCTTGTATTCTTTTCAGATATCCACATTCTTAACACGGTCACACATGGTTTTGCCGCACATGCGTCTCAGGGATTTCATCTCCATAACATTCAGTCTACTTTCATCCTTTCTCTGCTAGTTCCATGTCTCACTGCCATACATCAGAGTTGGTATAAGCACTCCATTGTGGACTGCTAGCTTCGCTTCTTTAGACAATTTCTCACTAGCGCCAACAGCGTTCAGTCCTCCATTAATGGAATTTCCTGCATTCACCCTTCTTTCAATATCCTATCGGCTTTTCAATCTCTCTAGAACATACTTCCTAAATACACAAATTCATCCACTTGCTCCAAGTATTCATCATTCACAACTATTTTGCACGCTGTTCTCGTACTCTCTTTCAAACAACATGACTATTATAAGATAACTCTGGTAAACTAGTACTAGATTGCTAGAACCTATTAAACAGCTGTTTATTTTCATTGGTAGATTCTAACAATCGTTAGTCTTCCGAAATACAGTTATTTTTTTGCACTTGCCTTTTGAACATTTCTCGAACTTAGGATAGGTTGGCTTTAGTAGTGCTGATATATAATTTAGAATAAAGTAGGTTACCATAAACTATATATAAGGTAAAATCGGGAGGTTCAAAAGAAATCAACAACACGCATAATACTAGATTATTTTTGACTGCCCTGTGTCTTCGTTGATCTTATTTCGTAAGTTATTTGCCGAGAACAAAATAAAATAAGGGCAAGCAAACAAAACAGTTTGATAGTGGGAATGTTGAGAGAATAGAAATTCAACCATACCTTTGTATAGAACTGCAGATAAAGTATGTTGAAACATAGCGCTATCTTTTAATTCGTCTTGACAGAGTTCTAAAACTATAGGTTAGTATGAAACTGAAATATTCGCCGGTCACATCATAATGATTGAATAAATTATAGAATTCCATTTCTCTTCTTCTCATTCTAGACCTAAAGCGCTGTTTCTAAGGTTGAGACTGTTTTGGTAGACTGGTCTCCCTCCTGAATTATTGAATCCCAATGATTTCAAGCAATTTTAAAAAAAATCCAAGATAAAAGAAATCTTAAAAAGTAATTTTTAATACATTGTTAACGTTAGTTCATTTAATATGTATTTTTCCCTCAGAGCAATAATATACCAGGAGGGAGCGCTAGTGTAGTCAGTATTGATGATTTTTGCCTGACTGGGGCGTGGCTAGGGTATTTATACATCCATTCATAACACGTGTCGACATATATATGTTTTAATTTATTTATAAAACCACTTTTTCACAGTACTGTTATCAACAAAAATGTAATATAACCTTAAAAAGTTCTGTCCCGTTATGTAGCATAACAAAGCGTAGTGGACGGAGTCGCCGGAGACGCGGGAGACGGAGAACATATTTACATACCTAAAAGCGGTGCTATATTGTGGGAGAGCTTGTTTTATCTCTTTCTCTCTCACGGTTCACGACGTAAAAACCCGGAGAAAGTGATTTATCGTAAATTTGAATAGGTTGGGTAAAAACGTTTAGCTCTCTCTCCATATAAATATTCTTGCTCTGAGATTATACCAAATATATTGGGTGCCTAGGTTTCCAAAAACGTTAACCAACATCTGCGGATAATTGTGAAAATGTATCGATGAACAAACATTTTATTCAATATTTATTCAATCAAATTTATGTTAGTTAGGTAAATGAGGCTATTTATTGAGCAACGCGATATGGGCCAGCTTAAATCGGTTCATGGGCGATTCATTATTCACATCTGTATAAATATGATTTATGAAAAACATACGTAGGTACTTTTACGATAAGAGATCCAATGTCTGCAGTCGGTGGGGATATTGCACCCGCATTTTTTAAATGTTATTAGGCATAAAGGATATTGAGAATGGAAAAAAAATGTTGAAAAATCACTTTTCACACCTTGTAGACTAAAAACAGCTACAGCTGAATAATATTCAAATAACATTTTTGTTCTGTTATCCAAGGTGATTAACGGCTCTCCGTACTAGCTACGAAATTTATGGAAAAGTATTGCATAAAATATGACTTAATCAAATATAAGTTTACAAACATATTGATATTTCTATGTTCTAATTTATATTCAACAAAGAATACCTTATAATGAATCACACTTGGCCACCGTTGAGCCGAAACGTTATCTAAACCATACTCAAATGCACAATTACGCTATTCCCAATGCAACCTCTTCTTAAATTACGTCATTCCAGCTAAGTAAATTAGAAAACCTGAACACCAGAATGAAAGTCGGACAATAATGACAAATAATAAGATTTTGATAGTGGAATTAAGATATGTGGTTTAGAAATTGGACAGTTAAAATAGAATACGAAAAAGGTATAATTACATAGAAAATAATGTCAAAAAAAATTTGTATCTGTTTTAATTTTTTTTTATCAATTATTTAAAAGCAATTCGAATTTCAAGGTCAAAAGAAATAAATAAAAATTTTTTGACAGATATTATTTTTTAAATATGAAATGTGTGTTTAGGAATTTCAATGCGTAAAAGGCTTTTTTCTGAACAAAAGCCATAGTGGGATTATGTTAATTTTCCATTAGAAAGCTTTAATCTTTGGTGTCATATTTTTGTCGATGGATTGCCGAGAACAAGTGGGCGGAGTAAAGGGTAATAAAGAAGGCCGCCTAAGCTAAGCAAAGTTAAGAACAATCAAATAACACTGGCTTATATTTTCATCAAGTACAGTCTATTCTACAAAATGTCATAGTTAGTTGGGGGGCAGCTTATAAAACTAGTCCGATTCCCATAAAAAAATTTCAATCACACATAATAAAATTATAAAAATTATATAAGATAAGAATTATTCAAAACTGAATACGGTAATAGACTTAAATATATATTTCCATGCTCAATACTAAACACTTATTTTTTTTATAATTCAGTTGAATTAAATTTAATATTATCATTATTTAGTTCTGCTAGTTTTAGTTTTTTTTTGTTTTTAGTAATAGCTGCTTCGGTGTTTATTTATTTATTATATAAAAAATATGAAATACAGTTCTACAAATTGCACATATAAACTGTAAATAATCTTTTTTTTTTACAGTGAGTCTCAACTGCTCCCAACCATCTAGAGCCAGTTGGACTATGGCATCCCCAATTGGAGTATGTTTTGAGGCTAAAGGTAGGAGGGGGGGAGGAGGTGAGGAAGGAGAAGGTTGGGAAGTTCCTAGCTATTCAGATCTGGTCACCAAACACGGCTACAGCCATTTCAAGCAAACTGAACTGAAATTCCAAACTGAACACTTCCTCGGCTTAGCGGTCGTTGAGTTTGATTGGGTACAACGGCCTTGATATGTTAATTATAGGGTATTTAGAGAATACATAATAGATTTTTTGGTGATTTATAGCTTAAATCTTCGATTAAAAATCACATGTGCAATACTTGGAAGTGAATTTCACCGCAAATAAAGAGGGCCGTTATATTCAACACAACAACGACCCGCAAACATGGGTAGGTATCTGATATTACATAATGTAAAAAAAAAACTAAAAACAAATCGGGTATAAATAACCTTCAATGGGTTTAGAGCAAACATAATGTCACGTCATTTCAAACGAAAATTACCATTTAAAAGTATATTAAAAAACCTTTATAAAACCAATAAAGAGTGACCGACCAAAAAAAAAACGTTTTGTAAAACAAAATAAAAAGTTGGGCTCGTCCGGGATTTGAACCCGGGACCTCTCGCACCCAAAGCGAGAATCATACCCCTAGACCAACGAGCCAGATGATTATGTTGCGAATATTGTTGATCCAACTCGAGTTAAAAAATATAATGTACAATCGCTTGATTGGTGGAATTCTCAATCGGGTCATTGCTCGGTGCGCGGATAGCGGCACAATCTGGCGGCCTTGTGGTAGCAAATCGCTCGGGATGTGCGTTTGGAGTGTGCCGCGAGCGTTCGGACTCGGTAAACCGCGAGAAGGTGATAAGACCGTTGCCATTCGGTATTATTTGGACATACGTATGTCATTGAACTTGACTTTAGAGCGATATTACGCGGTAATTGTTTATTATTGATCTCTTGTACATTATCACAGAGCTAATTAATGTATTAAAAGTAGGTTGTAGGTAGGTAGGTAGATATAGTATAATTTCCATTCGTTGGAAAAACTTTTGACCAATAAAAAGAATATCTCCAACTGCAACACGTACGTATTCACTTGTTACGGCCTCAAAAATCCTTAGAATAGAACCAACCCCAATTTACATTTACACCAAGGCCTTTTGACTCCTAGGTTCAAGATAGGCCAATGAAATAGATGAAGTAAGGGAAAATATACCTTACTTCGGGCACATCAGACACGCCTATAGTACACTTTTATCGGTTAATGTTTTCGGTGTAGGTAAGTAGATAATTAAACAAAAGTATTTTGATAATTTGTATAGCGCCGTTTTTGTAAAAAAACACCTAAAGGGCACTGCACAAGGTCATAGATTACCTATTAGATTTCTTTAAATATTCTTCGTACCTTTAACGTTAGGTAGGTATTTGCGAAACTTTCATGAATATTATCACCAACTATCTATCTAGAACTAACTAACTAAACATCACGCCGTTTCAACGACGGGGTAGGCAGAGTGGACGGACCGCCATACAACTCTGTCTTGGCACACACTCCTTGCTTCATTCACATTCATACATCGTCTCATACATACTCTTCTGTTATTCTGGCTCTTGACATGGCCCGACTAAAGTATTTTATCATCTTGATCGTGACAAGTCTTCCTCGGGCGTCCTCGACTACTTCTTCCATTCACTTTAGCGTCATATATTATTTTCAGACTCCTTTCTTTGTTCATTCCCTCGACATGCCTAAACCATATAAGGGTCCCTTTCTTAATCCTATTCATTACGCTAATATCAGCCTTGCATTATTTCCGGATATCTATATTTTTAACACGTTCATACATGGTTTTACCGCACATACGCCTCAGGGATCTCATTTCTTCGGTATTCAGTTTACTTTCATCTTTCCTCTGCCAGTTTCATGCCTCACTGCCATACATTAGGGTTGGTTATACTCGTAAGTTATAAGCATTCCACAGTGGACTGCTAACTTCATGTTTTTGGACCATTTTTTTTATTTGCGCCAACAGCGTTCAGTCCTCCATTAATGGGGTTTCCTGCATTGGCCCTTTCTTTTTCTCACCTTCACCTACCTTTTAAAAAAATTGACACCGTTTTACTTTATTGTTGCCTTTATGGTGTTTGGGGTATTATTATTTAATAATTGTGCGCAATACTCTTTGCCACACCAGTAAGCCTGTGGCCGCCGCGAGGAAAAGATTCAATTTAACCCGAATATGATTCAACACGCGAATTTAAGGTCAATATTTTACCACCGCGAAGTGCAGATGTTAAGTGAAAGAAGAAGATGAAATAGGGTGAGTCAATCCTAGTTATTCCAAATTCCCAGTTGGACCTTTCATTGTTTCTAGGGTAATCTTATCACTAAATTAAGTTTATGGAGCTCATTAGGTTAAGTACAACCTTACCTGTCACAATAGAAAAATATTCGTCGCTCGAAAGGCAAAAGAGCTGAAGCGCCATTTTGGGAAGCTTACACCAGAGCACTTTAAAGTGGTTTTTGTTTTAAAATAAATAAAGATTAAGTCTTCGGTACCTGGTTGGATTTTGAAAAAATAACTCGTAATTTAATGCTCTCACTAAAGTCAAAACTTGTGTCACTTGAGTCAAGCTTCTCCCAAATGTTAAATATATCTTAGATGGCTGAAGGGCCACAAAGGTCTTCAGAATCAAACAAGAGTCAGAGCATTCGATGCAGAAAGAAGAACTGTTGAAATCTGCATATTTAACTCATTCTGACAAAGTATCGCTTAAGCCCTTTTGCCTTTCCAGCGGACGATATGTTCTCAATCTGGGTACTGAAAATATTATTCTTAGGCTTTATCAGTTTCACAGCTGTCGTAAGGAACACGTCCTTATAGTTTATGTATTGTTGTTATTTGTTATATTGTTATGAGAAGACAAGGGGCTCCCCAGATTTTCAGAACGGGACAGTGATTATCAAAACTCGTTATTGAAAATCGTTTGAGGGTTTTCTTGGGTTTGAATACAAACCACAGACCATGTAGTTCCCGAATCATCAGTACAATAGAAGTAAGTGCAGAAGTGTATAGAAGCAGATGGTATAATAATAATTATTGCTGTTGTCAAAACATGAATTACCGCAGGAAGGGCGTGGCGGCCATTGTGATTG
Source organism: Drusus annulatus (assembly GCA_022651775.1). Lineage (NCBI taxonomy): Eukaryota > Metazoa > Arthropoda > Insecta > Trichoptera > Limnephilidae > Drusus > Drusus annulatus. The sequence continues at coordinate 21,631 of JAGWCC010000766.1, read as the reverse complement.
CTCTCAATGCTCTGTACCTCTGTCCCATTTGTCGTGTGAATGGTAATGTGTAATAGCTGTCAGCGAGGGAACAATGCTTTGGGAAGCTGCGCGCTACTGTCAAACACCGCGGGGCAGGGCCCAAAAAGTTTGACAACCACAAATAACGTATTAAATAGTTTTAAATAAAACAAACAGATGATGAGATTGGAATGGATGGATGATTTTCTGGGGTAAAAGGAAGACGAAAAATGATTGAAAAGAGCTTGATTTCCACATTTCAAAACGTAATTGAGTTCTGACCTTAGAGTATATAGAGTGGTATCTATCCAAGGCAGTTTAGTCAGTTTTTGATGATTTTTACCTGACTCTGCGGACCTGGGCGTGGCTAAGACTAAGGCTAGGGTATTTATACATCCATTCATAGCATATATCGACACTGTTTTTGTTTATTCGTATAACCACTTTTTCACAGTATTGTTATCAACAAAAATATAGCATATAACATAAAAAACCGTCTTGTTGTGTCAAGTGTAGTGGAATAATAAAAAATGTGGGCGGAGTCCCGCGGTGACCCAGGAGCCCAAGATTATCGTGACAGTACATAGAAGCGGTGTATTATATTTGTTGTCTATTTCTCTCTCACGGTATACGACGTAAAAACCTGGAGAAAGTGATTTATCGCATGTTTGTATAGGTTGGGTAAAAATAATTAGCTCTCTCTCCATACATTGTTACTCCAAGGTTGTGACAGATAAACGAGAAAAACGCGATAGAATTTTTAGATTGCCTACTCTATGATTCCTGGAAATTAAAATTCGAAGGTGGATATTACCAAAAATTTTACTATACATAGCTATTTTTCCGATAACCACTAATATCGAGGGATATTCCAATGCACTGAAATGAGTCCGATTTGTTTACAGCTTCTTAAAAGATCCATTGACATTTAGAAAGTTCGACCTAGGAATATGCTTCAGGTTTTTTTTAAAGAAGTTGTTTGATCTGGCTCTTTTGGCATTACCATATAATAAAACGCGCATCGTAAGCGACCACGTGCGGCTTGTCTCCTTCTGCCTTGCAGAGAGTTGAGATAACAACGATTTAAATACAAATTGAGACCAATTTATTTGATAGTTTAGAATATAAGCAGATGTTATGGTTTTTGGACTAAATTTTCATTTATTAGATGGTTGTTATGCCAAAGTTGTATTTGGTGCTTGATATTAAGGGCTTAAGCCAATTTGTGCAAATTTTGATTTACGCATTCAAAAATATTGATAATCCTTTGTCAATCTGAAGAAATATCTAATCATAAATAGTGTAGGTAATTTAAAACTCATTTAATATTCAATTCCGACAATTTTGTTTTATCCCAAAAAAAATTCTGCCTTAACCCTTTCTGACGATGTCTTGCACACTGCAAACACATAAGTATTCATGTATTGTAGGTTCTCCAATATGTTTGCACGACTTACACACCTCTACTCGTGTTACGCTGCTATCTAGCAGTGGAAAACATAAACTTTTGGAAAATTCACGTTATTTTTCTCTTATTATTCTTATTCAGATGCAATTTTGTTTTTTGAAAATAAAAAGATTTAAATTGCGTGTCTGAAAGGGTTAAGCGCGAAATGCACAGCACCAAAGATTTAATATAGCAAAAGCTGAGGTTAGTTTCAAATTACTATTATTTAAGAGTTTTCACAGCTCACAGTCGATATTATTTCAAAGGAACGACCCCGGGCGTAAAGGTGTTTCACATTGAAATTTTGGTAATTTGAAGAGCTCTTGAAAAAACCTCCCCGACAAATGATCGAAACCCCACGTCACTCGTATTGTACTACCTTTATAATAACATGACCCACATCGCCCCGGGAAATACGATATTTCCCAAACAGACCCTCGACAAACTGAAATAATATTAGTGCAGATTGTACTAGCCTATGTTACATTATTATTACATTGACTAGGCGAAGAAGACCCATTAATAATAATGTAATCATTTCAAAAACTAAAAAACCTGAGCTACTGCAAAATTTAGGTTCGGGTCTTGGAGTAAGAGAGAGCTAAATATGTTTACCCAACCTATACAAATTTGCGATAAATCACTTTCTCCGGGTTTTCACGTCTTATACCATGAGAGAGAAAGAGACAAGAAAAGTCTTCACATAATATTTTAGCACTTCTAAGTATGTAAGAATGTTCTCCGTCCGTGCTAACTTCACATCATCGAGTTGCATAAATTATGTCAACGGGTTTTAAGTTTATTTCATTTATTTGTGTTGATTAAAAAACTTGCAGTGGTTGTACAAATAAATCAAACATGATAGTGGATGTGTGCTATGCGTGAATGTTCAAATAAGACCAAACAAAGATTATAAAAAAACACTTTTCAAAGGTATTTCAACAGTTTTAAATATTTTTGACTGAACTTTAAAATTTTCACATTTTTAATGATATAAATTCACAAAATTAACAAAAAACTTCCATCATTATTTAGGCAAACCTTCTGTTTTTAGTGTTTGTGCGATATTTTGACTTTATAAATCATTTTAATTGTGTATTGATATTGTTTTGTTTAATGTCTTCAATTTTTTTATTAAAAATCTCCGGATTCCATGTGGGTGGTAACTAATAGGCTATCCAACTTCCTATATATCTTTGTCTCTTTCTATCGAGTCATCATAAATTCAACAATACTGACTACACTGTTTCGCAAAAGAACCTCTCCATGTATATTCTTACTCCAAAGTTGGGGGTTTAATAGCATAACGGACATGCCGACATAACAACTGATCACAATTTGATTAAAAGCTTAGACGGGTCGAAAATCAACGTTTTTTTAGGATCATTCAAATATCAATAATTTTAAATGGCGCTTATCGTCGATGTGATGGTTATTCGATGTGATGAAGTTTGAAGCACTGAAACCATATTATTATTTGAATGTTCGGTTTACTGGATGATTGGCTTTGGAATCGTTTATCCAAGTGATTGAAACATAACTAACTATCACGCTGTTCTCCGCAGGGGTAAGCAGAGAGGACGGAACGCCATACAACTCTGTGTTGACACACACTCCTTACTTCATTCACATTCATACATCGTCTTATACATACTCTTCTGTTATTCTGACTCTCAACAGAATTACTACTGCCGCAAGTATTTGATTCTTTTGACCGTGCCATCTCTTTCTCGGGCGTCCCTGACTTCTTCTTCCATTCGCTTTCGCGTCAAGTATTATTTTCACACTCCTTTCTTCGTTCGTTCGCTCTACATGCTCAGACGATTTAAGTGTCCCTTTCTTAATCTTATTCATTAAGCCTACATCAGCCTTGCATTCTTTCCGGATATCTACATTTTTGACACGGTTACACGGTCACGCAAAGGAATTATATTCGACAAAATACAATTGGATTGTTTGATTGAATCTTCATATTTAGATTTGTTTTAAATTGTAATTAGTAGGTATCTCAATTGTGTTTCTCCCTACCCTGCAACAGTTTTGTTGGGAAATAAGAATACAGTTTTCATCGCTGGTTAGTTGATTTTGTAGGATTAGAAATTAACTCAAGGTTGATCGAAGCCTGCATGCCTATTAAATGCAAATAATATTCTCCTTCCAAAATAAAAATGTAATTTATCAGTAACTGAAATCTACTTACTGTTTCGCATAGCAACAGGCTCCCTAGTTTCATGGAAATAAAGTGCTCTGTTTCACGTACAGTTATAGGTAGGTATCTATTGTTACCCACATTTTCACAATACTTCATAATTTTTCACAAAATAACAAAATCACTCGGTTCTACGTTAAGTTAACTGTTTCACTAAAAAACACTTTTCCCAGTTTCACTTGTCCCGGAGTCAACGACCTCTAATAAACAACAAGCATAATACAATCACGCCTACTATGTAAGTTGTCTATGCAGTTGCTATGCAAGCTGAAAAGATAAACCGATGAACGAAATAATTATTGTTTTTTGCACTGGTAGTCGCGATATCTACAGTAGCGACGCCTGCGATGACATATATACATATCACGGCACAAATAAGTATTCCTTACCTTTGATTCGTTTTTTTAAGAACTAATACTAACACAACTAATAAGAACTAACACCGACAAAAATTTTTAATTTTGTTCAAAGGGGACAAAGTCAAAGACAACAATCAAAGCTCCCGTCAGCAATTAAGAACGGAGATTAGAAAAATCATGTAAATTTATGACTTTAAAAACAAACTCGCGGTACTGCAATATAATAAGAACGACGAAAAGTGACACCGTGAAAGTTAACATGCTGGCGCGCGGGAAAAATGGCGGTTTTCCTGTAAAAATATGCATAGAGCGGGAGCTTCAGTCGCTAGGGAGGACCGATCCGCTAATCGCCATCTGGTAGGTACCGCGGGTAGGGCCTTTAGTGATGTGCCGGCGATTTGGCGATATGGCAATTCGCTGGGTGAGGACGTAAACTTGGATTATTTATATGACTGTGAACGGTTTTCGAAGGTATTCTTCGCCAAGTACCAATATTTTAACTGTCCTCAATCTAATTTCCTTTCATTTAACAAATATGTTAATATGAATTCATTGGTTTAATCTGGATTTTTATACCCTTAGCCTCGAGTAAATTGTTTTTTTTAATTACACTAATGTACACATGCACTGTTATACCCATATCTGAAACTTTTCTCTCGTGATTTACGATAACGATAATGATTTTAAATAGTTTTAATTTGTATACATATTATATATTATTTTTCCTTGTTAGTTTTTTTATAAATTTTTTATATGAATACCGCACAAGAGTCTCAACTGCTCCCAACCGTCTAGAGCTAGTGAGACTATGGCATCCCCAAATAGGGTATGTTGTGAGGCTGAAGGTAGTGGGGAGGGGAAGGAGATTGGGAAAAGAAAGGTTGGGAAGTATCTGGCTATTCAGATCTGGTCACCAAACACGGCTAAAGCTAATTTTAAGCAACGTTTCGATTCTGAATGGTGGTCTTTCACCAGGGCAATACTTAGAGCCTCTACCACTCTGAAACATGCCGCCGATAAACATTTTATTATCTTTGTATGAATTAAAATTTGTTATTACACATATTAATTAAATAAAAGTTATTGGCGCACGCCGGGTTTGAACCCGCGACTTTTGAAAATAAAAGTTAGTCTTATAAGCTTAAATAATTTAGTATGAAGCGCACTTGAGGTAAAATATCACAAAACTGCGCTATATTAGTTCACTGTTATTATTAATATTATTATTATTATTGGGAAAAACTTGGTGAAAGTTTTTGATAGGTGAACCAAATAAATAGATAATAAAATATCGCTAATAAAATAAAATACCACAGTTAGGTACATCCATGCATTTACTATGGGTACCACACTTCTTATTTATCATTCCAACTTATTTATGATACAACAGTGCCTTCATCGGGACAGTATTGCAATAAAAAGAATCTTTAAAAACGTTTTTGTCTAGAAATAAAATAATCAGTACTTTAAATATAAATAAATGAAACGGAGAGAAATAAACAGCTTTAAAATCTGATGTAATCAATTATAGGTAAATAATAAGAGATGTATTCTTTCTCGGAACGTGGAATGATATTTTTAACGTATGTTTTGGGAAATGAATAATTTTATAGGTACTTTTTATTCCAACGTGAAAGACTTCAATGATTATAAAACAGCTCTTTTTCAAAGGTTTATACGATACTTTAGATAGAAACTCAAAAGTCAGGAGAAATAACTCAACCTTCAATAAATTCCTTGCAAATAAGTAAAATAAAGTAAGAACCACAATTGAATCAAAAAAAGCTTCCTTGAAAACTTTTCTATTTTCGACGCGTGCGACATCTAGCGACAAGGTCGCAAAGGAACAAAATAAAACTGAATTAGTTTCATCTCGAAATGATCAATGATTTTTTTCAATTTCTCAACCAGTTTGTGAAATTTGATAAATTGGTAGACAAAACTAAAATGACAAGCGTGTTCTGTTTGAACTATTTAGATAATAAGTGTTAAAATCGTGCAACGGTTGACAAAAAATGGGGTTATTAATAGTACAACAACAAAAAAATACCGATTATGTTACACATTCATTTTTTTATGAAACGATAGAGCTTTGATTGATCATCTTACCGGTTGATTTTAATTATTGAGTCGTTAGTGAAAGTTTATTACCATATTAATACAAAAAATATATTATTTTGTCTTTGGGCTCATTATTTAGTAAACAATGTACAAAATTGGGGAATCATCCTAAATTGTAAAAAAATTACATTCTATAGAAATATAAAATCATAATTTTATCAACAAATACTTTTTCTGAGTTCCAACTGCTCCCAACCGCCAAAAGCCAGCGAAACTACGGCATCCCCAATCGGGGTATGTTGTGAGGTTGAAGGTAGTGGGGATGGGAAGGAGATGGGAAAGAGGAACGTCAGGAAGTACCTGTCTATTCAGATTTGGTCATCAAACACGGCTAAAGCCATTTCAAGCAAAGTTTCAATGCTGAATGGTGGTCATTCACCAGGGCCGTACTTATAGTATCTACCACTCTGGAACGTGCCGCAAATATAGCATATATTATTTTTTAAATGAATTGAAATTCGTTATCACACATATTAATTCAATAAAAAATAGTCGAACGCCTTGCCACTCGGCGACACAGGCCGTCATTATTAATAAAGCTTCATGATAGTGTATTACCCATAATATTTCCACAGTCCAAAATGATTGCTATAAATAGGTACGCACATAAGTCCATTTGCTTTTCATATCTGGTCACTAAACCACTAAGCCATTTTAAGCAACGTATCGATTTCTATTGATTGTCTCTTACTTTGGTTTTTTTTTTAAATTATGTGAATACCACACAACATTCTCAATTGCCAGAAGCCAGTAGTACTTTGGTATCCCCTATGCGTGGTATGTTGTGAAGCGGAAGGGAGTAGGTATGAGAGAGAGATGGGGTAGAGGAAGGTTGAAAGTACCTGGCTCTTCAGATCTGCTCACCAAATACGGCTAAAGCCTTTTAAAGTATTAAGAGTATGTTGATCTTGGGAACGCGTTGACAACGTACTATTCTTTAAAATTCTTACACATATGAATAACCAAAATAATGTAATCTTTATTAATCTGTCCTTGTCGGTTTTTGAGCATGCGACATCTGAGCCCTGAGCCAATGAGCTAAGCGCTTCACCATGCAGGTAGTCAACGAAAATGATTACACAGGCATCCCAGAAAACAGTCTTCCAGATTAAATCAAAATAGTATTTTTTGGCAAACACGTATTATAGATACCTGCCTACTCGTATTACATCGTCATCATTATCCTGGTAATATTTCATATATAAACAAGATTTTACATCAAAACATTTCTTAGATATCGACCTTTGTATTACTATCTGTAAAATATCTTTTACTCTAAAATAAATAAAGTATATATATTACTGTACAAGTATCTACCTACTCTGTATGTAAAGACATAATATCATGTAGGTAGTTAGTATTGACCAGAAGAGACGGGGAATAAATACATTCATTAATACCTACACGCCTCTTAACCCTTGGATCTTTTCGGTTTATCAATGGAATCTTTTTTTATAATTTATGCTCCAGGCTTTAACTGCCTACGTGTAATGAAACAGAGCTTTTGTTGCATCGTACAAGTTAAGAAATGAGGAAATAACACACCGACGTCCTGTTACCTTTTGTCCTTTTTTTCCTGTCGGTAGCTCTGACTCTTTGAAGCTTTGTACATTGTGCGCAACAGGTATATACTAAACTTCTAAGTTAATTAATAAGATAATTCAGGTAGGCACAGGAAGAACGTTTTACACGAAAGAGTAAAGTTTCCTTCTAGAAATAATTGTACGTATTTGGTACCTACACAACAGTGTAACTTCGCACTATGAGAAATCTACGATATGTAAGGCCATGTTACTTCGTTTAGATGGAGGTTTCCAAATAATGGACAACATTCTATAAATGACAAACTCATCCATAGAATAAAGTGAGATGAAGAGAGGATGGTAAAGATAACCTGGCTATTCAGACCTGGAAACTAATCACAGGCAATAAAAAAGAATCTTATTTTTTTTTTAAATAAAAAATAATTTTATTAAAAAAGAAATCTTCAAAGAAAAAAAGAATCTTCCTTTAAAATACTTTCTTTGGCAAACTAAACACGCATAGCTTAGCGATTTGGGCTTTGGGCGTAGCGACAAATGAAGTAATGTATTCTATCTTAGACCCAATTGCCAATGAATATCTAAATGTTATGTATAGCGAAGGATATTTGTCTTGTATAAGTGGCCCTACTAGATGCGGCCTCCGTGCTGTTTCTTGCCTGGATCATATATTGTTAAAAACCAACAAAGTCTTTTATTCCCAGATCAGCTATTCTAAAAATTGATATAACCGACCACTACCCAACATTTTTCAGTCACAGTACCTTTTAAAACATCATAATAAAACTAAAGACCAACACGTGAAAAAGAAGTAGAATCAACTATCAAACTCTGAATGATTATCTAAAAAAAGAAACTTGGAACACAGTTATCTACAACGATGACCCGAATCAGTCATTGAACAATTTTTATTCAGTATTAAATAATAATATAAATAATAGTTTAGAACCAACACCTACACCCAAAAAGAAAACACAAAAAAAATTAAACCATGGATTACGCGTGGACTGATGTAATTTCAAGTTTACACAGGAACAAGCTTTACAAAATTTACAAAAAACATGAGAAATACTGTACGACTAACAACATACCACCTAATGCAAATTTACAACAGCAATATATAATTTATAGAATTTTTTTAATATACTTATAAAGAGGTGTAAACAAGAATACTACACTAAACAATTACAAATAGCCGATAATGATTCTAAAAAAACGTGGCAAGTCATAAACGAAATCGCAAATAGAAAGCATAAAGTACAAACTTTGCCTGAAAAATTGTAACAGACGATAAAATAGTTATTACGGATATGGGAAAAATTGCAACAAATTCAACGATTTTTTTACAAACGTTGCCTCAGATTTAATAAATACAATCCTTCATTTAGAAACAAGTCCAGACCTACTCTAATTAACACTCACTCTGTAAATACTCCTATTATATCTCAATTTAAACGTAAACTGAATCGGAAATCATAAAAACACATTGATAATCTCAACACAAATACAGCCAATGGACCCGATGAATTGTTGCCTCACAATCAAATCTATTAAACAACATATATCCTTACCTCTGCAACATATATTTAATTCTTGCTTTGAAAAACACATTCCCAAACGCATTTAAACTCTCAAATATTGTTCCAATTCATAAATCTGGATCGATTTTTTACACTTGACAATTACAGACCCATATCGCTTATTATCCCAACTTGCTAAGATATTAGAAAAAATTATGAAGATACAAATTCTAGAGTTTCTGAGTCCAATGCACTTTTGTCCCCAAATCAATATGGTTTTTAGATCAGGTCTTGGTACAGATGATGCTTTATTTAATCTAACGAAAAATATATACAGTAATCTTGACTCAAATATGAAAAGCCTAACAATTTTCTTAGACTTGAAAAAGGCATTCCGATACCGTCAATCATAATATACTGATTGGAAAACTTAATTAATTTAGGAATTAAAACAACTGTCTCTCCCTTTTGAAAATTATTTATCTTATCGCCATCAATGCACAAAAATTGGTGCTCATGACAGGTAAACCAAAGTGTGTTAGACATGGGTTCCACAAGGAACAGTTATCGTCTGTTATTGTTCTAATTTATATAAATGATCTCTGTAAATATTAACATTTCGGGAAAAACTTATTCTCATGCTGACGATACTGCAATCATGTGCACATGGTAAATCCTGAACGAAGTCACTGAAATGCTAGTTAAATGCACTCCATTGTCAAAGAATGCCCAACCAAAACATTTTAACTCTGTCCCAGAAAAACTATTTATATTCCATTCTATAATACCTCAAAAAGGCTGCACCTCTAACTAACCTAAATATAAGGTTCCATAACAACTGCAACCCTAATATTTTATGCTCTAATTGTGTAGAAATGAAATCGGAAATACAGTCAAATATTTAGGAATTACAATAGATATCAACCTAAATGGACGAACTCATGTAGAAAAGCTTGTAAATTAAACTAAGATATTTAACTTTACATCTTTAAACGATTAAATAACATAGTTGACATAAAAATAATGAAATTGGTAAACATGCTTTGGTTCAGTCATATCAGTATCTTATGAACAATCAAGTTGGGGGGTATTTATAATACTCATGAAGGTTTTGTGCCAGAAATATCTCAAAATTAATAATAAAATAATGTTGCATAAAAAACATTACATACCCTCCATACAATTATTCCAAGAAGCTGATCTCTTAGATATATGAAAATTTATTGTGATACAGCGTGCCTAAAAAGTACATATTTTCGCGAAGTAAACTATTTGCAAAAATGAAAATCGTTACAGCAATCAGGAATAAATAATGTACTTGGAGGTACCCCCTCTTCAAAAACTGGACTTGCGCAGAGACATGGCTTCATTGCCCCAAATGTATAATTCACTTTCATTACACATTTTAAAGTGTTCAAATACAACTTCCAAATACATACAAAATGTAATAAAAAAACTTGATAAAAGCAAAAGATGTCAGCCTCTTTCATACTATAAGTGCTTAAATTCTAAAAAATTAACTAACTTATCTGTTGTGATTTTGAATTTGGAAAAAAAAAAAAAAAGAAAAAAAATAAAAAAAATAAAAAAATAAAAATAAAAAATAATAATAACAATAATAATATATATATATTTTTTTTTTTTTTTTTACTTAATTTGAAATGTACCTTATACTGTAAAACGTAACTATAGAGAGCTATAACTATGATTTGAATTAGTATACCCACGCACTGGTTTTTGCCTATGTGGGATTTTTTTTGTTATGTTACATTACTTTTATTATTTCTGTAATTTTTAAATGTATGTAACAAAATAAATCAAATAAAAAAATAAAAAAAATAAAAATAAAATAAAATAAAAAAAATGATATACGTTCGAGTATACAATTGGTCAAAGATTGGTTGCTCATTTCACTAAAAACACTTTCTGCGTGTTTCTTAGTAACTAAAAAATACCTTCTGCCTGTTTCCTAGTAACTAAAAAGTATTTTCTGCTCGTTTCTCAGTAACTAAAAACACTTTTGCGTGTTTTAGTAACTAAAATACCTTCTGCCTGCCGTAATTGACGGTCGCTTTTCTTTCTAGAATAGGGCAAAAACTGTCGGAAAACAAGATTGCACAATTCAAGAATAAAATAATCCTGCGTAATATTGCAACCCGTTGAATTCCTCCAACTTATAATTTCGTTATGGTTGTGATTTTTCAAAATTGTTGGCGACAATCCAGCCAAGCTTTTCCTCAATCAACTAGAACAGTTTCTTTCACTTGAACACTGTCCACCGACGTGTTCCTCTCCCATTTTATGTACCACCTTCAGAATGTAGCAGTTGTTTCCATAATGCCGCTGGAAAGCGCATAAGGCTTAAGCAACACGTTAGTCAAAATGAAAACATGCAGTTTTTATCAGGGTTCTTCTGCATCGAATGCTTTGACTTTTGTTTGATTCTGAAAACTTGTGTGGCCCCTTCAGCCATCTAAAATATATTTACATTGAACGGCCTGCATACCGAGTGGTAAGACGCTCGACTACGAATCCAGAGGTCCTTGTTCGAACCCGGCGTGCGCAAATACATTTTATTTAGTTAATATCTGTCGTAACACATTAATTGATATGGTTACGCTAGAGTATATTGCGGCACGTTCCAGAGTGGTAGATCCTCTAAGTATCGCCCTGGTGAAAGACTGCCATTCAGAATTAAAAACGTTGTTTTGAAACGGTTTTAGCTGTGTTTGGTGAATAGATCTGAATATCTGCAGGTATTCTCCAACCTTCCTTCCTCGTCCTTCCCCTTCCTACTACCTTCAGCCTCACAACATACTCCAATTGGGGGATACTATAGTCCCACAGACGATTAAGCAGATTAGATTCCAGAATTTATTTAAAAAACTTAAATTCCTCCGTGTAAGCTTCCCAAAATAGCGCTTCAACCTCATCCGAGAGAGATTACAGAACGTTTACAACCATAATAATCTTTATACTTTTTTAATATATTATTATGTCGGCTAACCTGCCTGAGTATGTGGCGAAAGGCCATTATAAATCAAAGCGCTCGATAATTTCATCGAACTAATGGAAAATGAATAAAATAAAAATTATAATATCTTCATCTCGGGTGATTAATAACTGGTGGAGCCGTGCCCGTGCGCGCTCCTTTATTTATTGATAATGGTCTACTATCGTTTGTAAACAATTTGTATCGGGCTACTTTGTGGGAGGGGAACGAAGAGAAAAAGTTCTGAAACTTTCTGTAAAATATCTTTTCACTCTAAAATAAATAAAGTATATATATTACTGTACAAGTATCTACCTACTCTGTATGTAAAGACATAATATCATGTAGGTAGTTAGTATTGACCAGAAGAGACGGGGAATAAATACATTCATTAATACCTACACGCCTCTTAACCCTTGGATCTTTTCGGTTTATCAATGGAATCTTTTTTTATAATTTATGCTCCAGGCTTTAACTGCCTACGTGTAATGAAACAGAGCTTTTGTTGCATCGTACAAGTTAAGAAATGAGGAAATAACACACCGACGTCCTGTTACCTTTTGTCCTTTTTTTCCTGTCGGTAGCTCTGACTCTTTGAAGCTTTGTACATTGTGCGCAACAGGTATATACTAAACTTCTAAGTTAATTAATAAGAGAATTCAGGTAGGCACAGGAAGAACGTTTTATACGAAAGAGTAAAGTTTCCTTCTAGAAATAATTGTACGTATTTGGTACCTACACAACAGTGTAACTTCGCACTATGAGAAATCTACGATATGTAAGGCCATGTTACTTCGTTTAGATGGAGGTTTCCAAATAATGGACAACATTCTATAAATGACAAACTCATCCATAGAATATAGTGAGATGAAGAGAGGATGGTAAAGATAACCTGGCTATTCAGACCTGGAAACTAATCACAGGCAATACAAAAGAATCTTCCTTTAAAATACTTTATTTGGCAAACTAAACACGCATAGCTTCGCGATTTGGGCTTTGGGCGTAGCGACAAACGAAGTAATGATATACGTTCGAGTATATGCCAATTGGTCAAAGATTGGTTGCTCATTTCTCACTAAAAACACTTTCTGCGTGTTTCTTAGTAACTAAAAATACCTTCTGCCTGTTTCCTAGTAACTAAAAGTATTTTCTGCCTGTTTCCTAGTACCTACAACACTTTCTGCGTGTTTTTTAGTAACTAAAAATACCTTCTGCCTGCTGTACTGACGGTCGCTTTTCTTTCTAGAATAGGGCAAAAACTGTCGTAGGAAACAAGATTGCACAATTCAAGAATAAAATAACTTGCGTAATATTAAACTGCTGAATTCTCCAACTTATAATTTTCGTTATGGTTTGTGATTTTTCAAAAATTGTTGGCGACAATCCAGCCAAGCTTCCTCAATCAACTAGAACAGTTTCTTTTCACCTTGAACACCTGTCCACTGACGCATGTTCCTCTCCCATTTTATGTACCAATTTCAGAATGTAGCAGTTGTTTCCATAATGCCGCTGGAAAGGCATAAGTCAAAAATGAGTAAAACATGCAGTTTTTATCAGGTTCTTTTTCTGCATCGAATGCTTTGACTCTTGTTTGATTCTGAAAACTTGTGTGGCCCTTCAGCCATCTAAAATATATTTACCATTGAACGGCCTGCATGGTCGAGTGGTAAGACGCTCGACTACGAATCCAGAGGTCGCCGGTTCGAACCCGGCGTGCGCAAATACATTTTATTTAGTTAATATCTGTCGTAACACATTTAATTGATATGAAATAATATAGAGTATATTTTCGGCACGTTCCAGAGTGGTAGATCCTCTAAGTATCGCCCTGGTGAAAGACCACCATTCAGAATTAAAACGTTGTTTGAAACGGTTTTAGCCGTGTTTGGTGAACAGATCTGAATATCCAGGTACTTTCCAACCTTTCCTTTCCTCGTCTCCTTCCCCGTCCCACAACCTTCAGCCTCACAATATTGGGGATGCCATAGTACCACTGGCTCTAGACGGTTGGGAGCGCTTGAGACTGAGATTGTTAAAAAAACTTTAAAGTGCTCTGGTGTAAACTTTCCGAAATAGCGCTTCAGCCCTTTTGCCTTTCCGGCGACGATTAAGCATCCGAGAGAGATTACGAGAATTGCTTCATAACCATAACTAGTAATCTTTATTCTTTTAATATATTATTATGTTTCTATTAACCTGCCCGAGTATGTATGAGCGCTTACTATAAATCAAAGCGCTTGATAATTTCATCGAACTAATGCAGTGCCGGAATAAAATAAAAATTATAATATCTTCATCTCGTGATTAATAACTGGCGGAGCCGTGCCCGTGCGCGCTCCTTTATTTATTGATAATGGTTCATCGTTTGTAAACAATTTGTATCGGGCTACTTTGTGGGAGGGGAACGGTTATAAAAAAGTTCTGAAACTTTTGAAAATATAAAAAACTCAAAACTTTACATTTTAAAGAAGTAAACTAACTAACTAATCATCACGCCGTTTCCCCGCAAGGGTAAGCATAGAGAACGGAGCGCCATATAACTCTGTCTTGGCACACACTCCTCGCTTCATTTACATTCATACATACTCTTCTGTTATTCTGACTCTTCACATGACCCGATTCAAGTATTTGATTTACTTGATCGTGCCATGTCTTTCTCGGGCGTCCTCGACTTCTTCTTCCATTCACTTTCGCATCATACATTCTTTTCACACTCCTTTCTTCGTTAATTCGCTCTACATGCCCAAACCATCTAAGCGTCCATTTCTTGATCCTATTCATTACGTTCACATCAGCCTTGCATTCTTTCCGGATATCCACATTTTTAATACGGTCGTACATGGTTTTACCACACATACGTCTCAAAGATCTCATTTCCACAGCATTCAGTCTACTTTCATTCTTCTTCTGCCAGTTCCATGCCTCACTGCCATACATCAGGGTTGGTATAAGCACTTCATTGTGGACTGCTAGCTTTGCTTCTTTAGGACAATTTCTTATTTGCGCCAACAGCGTTCAGTCCTCCATTAATGGAGTTTCCTGCATTCACCCTTCTTTCAATATCCTTATCAGTCTTTCAAATAAGTATAATTAAGTTTAAAGGATTGTATCCGATGCTATTGAGTTTCACTGTGATTTTTGTATCTGTTCTGGTGAAAACACTGAAACGGTTTTAGCAAATTTAATTTGTCTGGAAAATGGACATTCATATTGCCAAAACTCAAAGGAGAAAGTTTTCAACAAAATTTTATTTTTCTAATGAAGTTTGTTGCCGGAGGGAAAATTATGATCATTGAATTTTATACCTTTGCTTCTTATATTTTTCTGCCACGTTAGAGAGGGAATGCGGCAATTAAGACACACAGATCTTCCACTTAATGTATAGACAGTCTTTTGTAGAACGCTGTAAAACACAAAATAAAAAATGTTCAGGATTTGCTTTTTAAATTCGTCACTTTTATTTCCGAGTAGTCTACTAATAATTAGATTTTTTAAAACCAAATGTCTTCTTCATGACAACCATTACAGAGCAATAAGCTCATTGGCTCTGCACCCAGATGTCGTCGGTTTAAAACCTAGTGAGGGCAAATAAAGGAATTTTAAATTCATATAAGTTTTAGTATATAATTATATTTGAATCTCGGAGTGTTAGTTTATTCTTACAATCACCTTGGTGGAAGGCCACAATTCAGAAAGGAAATGCTGTTCAAAACCAATTCAGCTATATTTGGTTAACTAGGTACTAATTGCTGGGTACCTACTCGTCAACCTCCCTCTCACTCATCTCTACCCTCTCCAAAATCACACAATCTCAAAAGGTTCCCCGATCGGAATGTCTTCGTCCCACTGGCTCTAACTAAAATATTTGACGGCCTCGGTGTAAGACGCTCGAGTACGAATCCATAAGTCGCGAGTTCGAACCCATTATTTTATGACATATCTCATTTAAATAGAAAATATATTTTGTCACGTTCCAGAGTGGTAGATACTCTAAGTATCGCCCTGGTGAAAGACCACCATTTAAATCAAAAAGTTGTTTTAAATGGCTTTAGTCGTGTTTGGCGATAAGGTCTGAATAGCCAGGTACTCCCGAACTTTCTCCTCCCCATATTCTTCCCCTCCCCACTACCTTCAGCCTCATAGCACACCCCGATTGGGGATGCCATAGTCTCACTGTCTCTAGACTTTTAGAGTTTTATCGAAGTTAACCGATATTATTAATTACTCCGAGGGAAATAATATAAACAGGGTTTTGACCGGTTAGTAGGTGAGTGGACAAACGCATCCGGGCTTCATGGGTTCAATTCCAGCAATTGGAACTCTTGTGCGGTATTCATTGAACCGCTTTAAGTATTTGAATCGCTCGATCGTGCCACGACTTCTTAGAAGGAAAAAATATGAACGACCTTTGAGAACCGTTGCACTACCACCCCACTGTTTTCAATGAGCAACATAATATTTTAGGATGGGTTGGGCGAAAAGTGAAATACGTGGATTCCATGGTCCAAGTCCGTAGATCATAAACCCTAGGTACTTTATAATGAACTGAGATAAAAACAGGATATGAAATATGGCCGCATCATTACAGGTGATGTCTCAATCACGATCCGTTAAGTATACAGACCCGAAAAGGGTAGGCAGTTCGACAGAGGCGATTACAATTTTATCCGTCTCATTGTTTCATAAGGTTCAATTTCTGCCCACATATAGATAACGAATACTCAATGATTCCAGCGATTTAATTTTATTTAAATTTAAGGCTGGTACTTGTTGATTAGACACTTGTGTTAGATGAAGGTGAGACGCTAATAGTTTTTTTTTAAGTTTTTGATTACATACGAGAATTTTTGCCACGGGGGTTTTTTGACAGTTAGCTCGCACGACTCTGAGCTTCGTTTACAAATAATATTTATATCGTTTGAAAAACATTGAGGTCATATAATTTGGGCACCTACCCGAAAGCTTACCAGACGTTTGTGACGAGAAGCCTACTCTTTTATTGAATATTTGTAAACCGTGCGTATATTATAAATGCCGATTTTCTGGACGAATATTTACACTTTTAAATGATATTTAACGAAAAAAAAAGAAACTTCAAAAATAATATATTATTTGGATTACCGTTTCAACCGTGTTTACAAAAAAAAGTTTTGTAAAAAATACATTCCTTTTGAAGCAGACATTAAAAATAAAATGTTCAAAATAATTTTACTATATTTACTTAAATTACTAATCTCATTTTTTCCATGATTTGGCTTTTGGAAACAAAGTTTTCCGATATTTTTTTAATAAAAAAAATAATAAATGTTTTTAAATTTTTTTTTATATGAATACCGCACAAGAGTCTTAACTGCTCTCAACCGTCTAGAGCCAGTGAGAGTATGGCATCCTCAAATAGGGTATGTCGTGAGGCTGAAGGTAGTAGGGAGGGGAAGGAGATAGAGAAGAGGAAGGTTGGGAAGTACCTGGCTATTCAGATCTGGTCACCAAACACGGCTAAAACCATTTCAAGCAACGTTTCGATTCTGAATGGTGGTCTTTCACCAAGGCGATACTTGCAGCGCCCTTGAGGTGATATTTCACAAAAACGGCGCTATACAAATTATCCAAATATTATTATTTTTAGAGTATCTACTACTCTGGAACGTGCCGCAAATGTACTTTTTATTATTTTTGTATGAATTAAATGTGTATAGACACATATTAATTAAATAAAAGTTATTGGCGCACGCCGGGTTTGGACCCGCGACCTTTGGATTCGTAGTCGAGCGTCTTACCATTCGACCATGGAGGCCGTCAAATGTATCATAATTGAGAAAATGGAGGCTCTTGCAACGCAAAAATACCTCCATATGTGTCAAAAGTGTAATTGTTCAGTAGGAAATTAAAAACTGATTTTTGAGATTGGTTTTTGAGATATCGAAAATCCGCTTTGCAGTTTTAGATGGAATACTGTATTTTTACCAGTACAAACATTGAAACTCGAAGTATAAATTGAAACTCTACGCAATGTCGTATTTAACTCATTTTTGTAAAGTTGACTACATGGGAAGTATTTTCCCGTTAACGACGATGTATAATTATCATTTTCCACCTTAATTATACATTATTACATCTAAAAAGTATTAAAATCTGGATACTAAAAAATAGACAATGAAAATTAGATTTTTGTTTCAAATTAAAAAACCCTCTAAAAATCAGAAGGACAGATAAGGTTAGTAACCGAGGGAATAAATGCGTCGGGTTCCCACCAGGCGTCACGGGTTCAATCTTCTGGAAGTACTCCATCGTTGCACAAGTGACATTTTCCCACTGTAATAATATTAGAAGGGATCCAAATATTGTCAGGTTATTCATATCCCGGAATGTTTGTCTTCCTTTTTAAAAAGAAACAGAAAACAACTAAGTATAAAAACATAACTGTAGCTAATTATTTTTCTTATTTCCTTCAGTTGACGTAAAAAATGGCGACTGCAACGTGTTGATAAATAATGACCCTCCAGTATTATTTTAACATTTTTACCACACATTTGTAAATAAAGCATGTAATGACTGACCCGCCAAACACAACGCGGGTGTCATTTTGACAGTTCAAACACTCAACGGTAGATAAATAGGTAGTTTTAATAATTTATTAACCAACTAAAACTTCGATCAGTCCCTTTGTTAACATTGTTTGAGTTTATTTTAAGAGCACCTTTTGACGGACTTGGAAATAATTAATGACATTCCGACGATCAGTAACTTTAAAGAACTGTTTAAATTTCGTAATAAGACTGAACATTTTTCACGGCACTATCTCCTAGCATTCAATATGATACCATCTAACAATAAATAACGAATCTCTTTTTTTTATTTCCGCGTTTGCTAAATCAGTTTTTATGACCCCTTGAATTGCGTTCAATTGTACGGAGCGTTGGTCTAATGGTCCCTTCTGTCTGTTAGGATTGGCATATCGACTCCAGAATCTCACCTCATGAATACGGTGCGTTATCGGTCCAGATTTCATCTGAATTCCTCTGTTGGCTTATCACAGCATCTCGCTTATCACATTATATCTGGTGGCGGTACTGCCTGCTGCTATTTACGCACGGTGTGGAGATCATACAGTCACTTACGCAGCATCTCTAACAGAAGAGATCATGTGTTTTATTTTATCTTCTAAAGGAATCGGTTTCTTACGATACCGGTTAAGTGATTTAAAAAGCAGTGCGATCGCTTTGTTAAAAATAGATTTTGCCGTTATTATTCCTAAGATAGGTTTGCCAATGATCAATTTTAACGGCAGATCTTTTTAAGGAAATACCTTTTTATTTTTTACAAGGTATTGACGACTTATTTTCTGATTTGACGCAATTTTTTTTAAACTGCATTGCTAATTATGGAAATAACATTACGAACTAAAATTACTCGCTTTGACTTTTCATTCTGCGAACAATTTTATGATGCCAGAGTTCAGCATTAGGGAGTGTTTGGTGCTTCAAGAAGACTGCTTGTTTAACTGAGTATATTACTTGGAGAACATGAGTAAACACACAAATGAAAATGATTTATTTAAACTCACAGTCAATGTATTTTCCAAGCACCCTGTAGCTATCCCGTGGCATTTTTCGTATTCAATTTTCTATGTAGTCGTTATTTTATGATTTATCTGCTTGACGCAGCGTCATTACACGCAACTCCCCTTTAAATCAAACAACACCATGCGGCGGGCTCGATTGCACAGAGCACGGAGGAAACTACACGTAAAATGGACCATAAATAACAACATTTATAACATTCTTGAATTAAATACGACAGTCTCCATTTTCACACAAAACCAGATATTAGGTGAACCACTGAATATGAGTATATAAACTGATACCATTTTGTCGTAGGCGAAGTAAGGTGAATTTACTCTTACTTCGAGTGGAGACGTCAGTTTTCTTCCAAACCGGTAAAGATCATAGTTCTTAGATTTTTTGTTCACTGAGATGAAGGTACAATTTCATGTAGAGTTAGAATTATTTTAAGTATCAAATATCAAATTCTTATCATAGACATTGTCGATGTCACCTTCACCAGTTTCCCAGAAAACCTGTGCTGAATCAAGTAACTTCCGATGCCTTTGACTGATTGAACAACCTTAGAAAAGCACGATACGAAGAAGAAGTAGGCATTATTAGCATAATTTGTAAAAATCGAAAATGGAAATATAGCTACTCGTAGATTACGAAATCGAATAAATTCTGTGTAATAAACATCAAAATTAGGGTAAGAATAATTAAAACTATACAGTTCTCTGTAACGGAAGAAATATTTGGAAATTATGGTATTCATGAAAAAAAAGTGAATAAGGGAAAAACAATATTTTAAAAACCAGATCGAAAAAAACATTTTGGGCTCGTCCGGGATTTGAACCCGGGACCTCTCGCACCCTAAGCGAAAATCATACCCCTAGACCAACGAGCCTGTTGGGCCCTCTGCCAAAAATAGGTTTCATACAATACACCAACCCCTAGCGTTCGGAAAATCCCTAGCGGAAAATTTGGAAAGCTTGAAAGCCATCCTAATTTTCAATGATTATTTTGGCAGATATAGGCGTTTATATTCAAAATAATACACGAATGCGATGTAAATTTTGCATTGTATTTGAATGCATGTATCAAAGTTAGCTGTGTCACTGCGAACGGAGTTTGATAAATCATTTAAATGTTCAGCGGCATACTATTTATTATGAATATGCCCCTATGAATAAAACACAGAAGCTTCTAAGCTTCCTACATTATTTACAGTATTCGTGTTTCGGCTTCCTTCTCGAGACCGGAGAGTAGGGAGCTACCGCTTTATATAATGCACAATACGGGGGACTCGCAGCAACAATGGATGCCGAATATCTTCATGGAGTATCGAGGGAATAAATCGATATTTTATCTTTAGACAATACCGTCAAAAGGGAAGCCGACGAGACGCAGTGGCTTTAATACAATGCGGTGACGTAACGGAGCACCGAGGAACGAAACCTTATGGGCTATATCATTACAAGGAAGGCAAAATTTAATACAAGAGACGCAGTCTGATAATAAAAACGTGAAGTGTACCTAATAATATTGATTCATTTTTCATTTTTTGGTTTTTATGTGGTATACGAGCAGGGCCGGTTCCACGACATATTGCGCCCTGTGCAGTAAGTACCGATTACGCCCCCCTCCCTTTGGAGCGCATCGATTTCAATGTACGACACACCATATAAAAACAGACTCTAAGTCCAAATAAATATTATGCAATTCTTAAAAAATCTTCCTTGGAAATTTTTTTTTCTGTCCATTTTCGATAATCGTTGAATGCACAGTCATGTTGCCAGCGCAATAGAAAACATAATTACCCAATGATGTGGGAATAAAATGATTTCATGTCGCCCCTACAGAAATGGCACCCATGTTTTTTGGACAGTTTGAACGTA